>JANRGW010002912.1:0-20706 GCA_024733675.1 Psilopsiagon aymara | reverse complement strand
GAATACAACAGCTCACCACGTATACCCAGCCCGACCAAGCAGTGCATCCCCCACCACCCTTCCGGGTCTCTGCTCTCAGCTTCTGCCTCCTGGGCATGATGTGCTGTGGTATGGAATACCTCTTTGGTCAATCTGGGTCAGGTGTCCTGTCTCTGCTTCCTCCTGGCTTCCCCTCCTCCCTGGCTCCGAAAGTCCTTGGTCAGACCAAACATCATTAAGCCGTAACTAAAAACATTGGAGTTATCAGCGCTGTTCCCAGGCCGAAAGTTAAAACCACAGCACTGCACCAGCTACTGAGAAGGAGAAAAATGACTGCTACTGCTGAACCCATGACACCCATCAACAGGTGTCTGATAACTACTTTGTGCCTTGCCTGACATTTTTTAATATTCTCAAAAATTGTGTTTATTGTTACCAAAAAAAAAAAAAAAAAAAGTGATTAGGCTCTGTTATGCTACTATACTTTAGCAGCACCTTTCCCATGAGTGCAATATTAGACACTACAGAAGATTTAATACAATTGAAATCCCGATGAACAAAAGAAGTGAGCAGAGAGGGTCATGTAAAACAGAAAAAGAAATGTAAAACCTGAAATAAGTCAGGGACAGGCATTTAGTGAGTTTACTGAGGGGATAAAACAAAATGCATTTTCAAAACTAATGAGAGCTCCTGGGCTGCTAACTCCTTGAGGCATAAGACACCAAGATAAAAGCTCACATGAAGACCTATAAAACATTCTGTCAGTGAAATTAGCTAAAAAACAGTCTGAGGATAGCTCAGCCTTTGTCTTTTTCTCTTCCTTTTCCTCTCACACTAACACCTTTCATGTCTATACCAGTTCAGTTGCCCTTTTCTGGATCCACTCCAGCACCTCAATGTATTTCTTGCAGGGAGAGGCCCAGAACTGAACACAGGATTTGAGGTGCAGCCTCGCCCTGCCTTGCTGGCCGTGCTATTGCCAATACAGGCCAGGATGCTGTTGGCCTTCTTGGCTGCTAATATTCAACAGCCATCAACCTGCACACCCAGGTCCTTTTCCACTGAACAGCTTTCCAGACACTCTTACCCAAGTCTGTAGTGTTGCATGGGGTTGCTGTGGCCGAAGAGCAGGACCCAGCACAATCTCATAACATTGGCCACAATCTGTCAGTGAAGCCTGTTCAGATCCCTCTGCAGATTATAAATGCATACACACATAGTAAAATATAATGGCTTTATACTTTTCCAGGACAAGACTTAATTCAACAAGAGCTATGGAAGATCTCTAGAAATTTAAAAAATAGAAAACCTGTCTCTATATTATTTTTACTCAAACACAGAAGAAAATATAATGTCTATCTATATGATCTGGAGACCCTTGTCAAATTTTAATGCATTATAAACAATATATTATTTAAATATCACCATCAAATTAGGGAGAACTGACAACAATCATCAGAAGCAAAACTGAGTTCTCATTGTTGAACACCATGAAAATTATTAGCATGACAAAAAAGTCCTATCTGAAAAAATAAAAATGAAAAAAAATCGGGAAAAAAAAAAACACTAGAAACTTAAATATGTACATACAGAAAGCTAGCATGCTAGACAGTATGACTTATTAAAATTTTCTGTTCCAGGCTTGACATTCAGACAACAACCACCTTTTCTGAAGAACTTGGCCGGTCACTCTTGTATTTGGCAGCTTGTTCTCAGTAGACATCTTTAGCATGCAGTCAGCACCAGATTGCGTTTGGGTTTTGCCCTGTCCTGCATTCAGCAGCATCAGTCACTTTTCTCCTTAGTAGTTGGTGCAGTGTTGTGGTTTTGACTGTTGGCCTGGGAACAGTGCTGCTAACACCGATATTTTTAGCTGCTGCTTAGAATGTTTAGTCTGACCAAGGACTTTCTGAGTCTCATGCTCTGCCAGGGAGGACGGGAAGCCGGTAGGAAGCAGAGACAGGACACCTGACCCAAACTGATCAAACAGGCATTCCATACTACAGCACATCATGCCCAGTATATAAACTGAAGACAGTCACCCAGAAGGATTACTTCACTGCTTGATCTGTCTGGGTATTGGACGGTGGGTGGTTAGCATTTTTATCCTTTTCCCTTGTTATTTCCCTTATCATTATTATTATTGATGGTAGCAGCAGTGATCTGAGTTATACCTTAGTTACTGGATTGTTCTTAACTCATGGGATTTACATTCTTTCGATTCTCCTCCCCATCCCTCCGGGAGCAGGGGGAGAAAGCAGAGGGTGATCTAAAGACATCATGGCAGATTTATGGCTGGGCTTAAACCACGACATGCCCTTATAAATGCGATTATCCAAACAAGAAATATGTTGGCTAAAAACTTAGTATTGCATCTCAATATACTTTGACAATAGAGAATTTATTTCAGTACTACTGATGTCTTATTTCCTCTGAGTAGTATCCTTTTCATTCTGTATACATGGTAAAATTTAATTGTTTCGCTTCATGGGATCAGCTTATGACTGATGCTTATCACCTTAAATCTGACCAGGCGTATTTTATAGGTGAAAATATAGCTTAAACTGCAACTGCTGTTAGATAACACGTGTTGTGGATGCGTGTGGGTAAATGACTGGAACTGAATTGTTGCACCCTTATGGAGAAGGCTGATATTTCTTAGCTGCAACCAGTATAGGCTGCATACAAACTTCAATAAAATTTGCAATAAACAAAAGTGAGCATCCTGAATCTTCCAGTTAATAAAGGAACAAGAGCTAGAACCAACAATCATGTGGATGATCATATGCTGTGTTTCTGCATACAGACTATCTGTATTCGGAAAACTGGTGGCTTGTGGCCTAAGAGAAGTGTTCCTGGAAATAAATGATTTTGGAAAAAAAAGCAGTCTTGGAAAGAAGAAGTGAAAATCCTGGCTGGATGAAAGCTCCTGAAACTGGAGGAGATACATGCAGAGAAATTCTAGTGAAACTCAGAGATCTTGGCCAGCAGTGGCACAACATGACCCAACATGACTTCAAGCCCAGTATTCCCAGACCAGCAGAAACCTCAGTGCAGGGGAGGAAAGTCAAAACCTACTGAGGCATTACTGGGAGTAGTGAGTGTGGGACATAAACAGACAGGGAAAATGTTTTAATCCTCTTGGTTGTCAAGTAAATCCCATTATAGAAAGCTACCAGAGGTTACCATTTACTCTGTCACTCCTGTAATCATGTCTTGATTGATAGCTGCTAGTTTACAGGATCTTTATGTTTCTGTTGTCTTGAATCTGTTAGTACCTCATAAGGCTTAGGTCCTATTGCAATATTTGACTCTCTTGTTGGTTAATATTTTGATTGTCAGACTCTGACCTGCTTATGTCTGTATATGTTGCCTGGTGTTTGGCTTTTTTTCTTTTTTTCTTTCTTTTTTTTTTTTGTTTGACAGAACTATCATTTTCTCAAATAATTGCTTTCCCCATGTTCTTCTGATGGATGGCAGCAAAATACCATTGAGCCTGCAAGTTAGGGCACAGGTCCTGGTCACTCAGTGATTTACATTGCAGGGGGGAGCTTCCTCTTTGTCTTGTTTTTGCTATAATTTTTCCTGATTTCCTCTACTGTTTTCTTACTGTTAAGATAAAAAAAAGGAGGAGAAAGGTGTTTTTTAATGCTGTTTTTTTGTTTTGTTTTCCTTCTGTACAGATGACTGTTCTGGGCTGAGCATCTTTTTGTGAGTTTACTACCATATGCTGAAGTAAAAATGTACTATGCCATTGTTTGTGCTGTAAGAAGCTCTTGCTATTGTCCTCAATTTCCTCAGTGTGAGATCATAAACTTGTGCTTACATATTCTTCAGTCAGCTGTCTTGACTGGATGTAGATCCCTAGCTCAGGGAATTGCAGGACAGAAGTCTAGGTCCTCAAATCATTCAGTCATTCAGACACCACAAGCAGTGTTTCCTCTTCTGGTCTAGTTTCCAACTGAAGACTTTTGAATACCTCCCAAAGTCCTAAATTGAAGACTTGCATCCTCATCTTTAACAAATTATTTCGTTTTTTCTTGTGTTTTTTGTTTGTTCATTTGTTCAGAGTTGGGGATTTTTTGTTTGTTTGTCGGGTTGGGTTGGTGGGTTTTGTTAAGAAGGGAGGACATGGAGATGTGAGGCAAAGAAGAAGATAAAAATAAAGTGTCTTTTTACACAGGCTTTATCATCAGCTGCAGGAGTACATTTGATTTCTTCTCTAGGAAGGGTCATTCCATTCAGCTCTTGTTATCTTTCAGTGCATCAGTAAATAAAAAGCTTCACTTTCTCAATGGTAGATGTTTTTCAAAGACTTTTTTTTTTTTTTGCTGTGTCATCCATGCCTGTTCAGGTTTCTTTGAATGTCAGCATAACATTCCCTGTGTTCTTAGGACTTTCACAATATCTCTCCTCTCTATTTGAAACTGGTTTATTTTTGCTTCTGAATCACAATTTTATTTATTTTTGCAGATAATATATTTTGCAGCTTATTTTACAGATAATGAATAACAATAAAATCTGTGAAGTTCTCCTTGTCATCAGTTTTCATATACCCTTGAGAAGACTAAAACTGTTAAAAGGATACTTTTCAGAGATATAATGACAGCCAGCATTGTAGTTGCATGAACATGTATTGACTCCCTGACATTGGTTTCTAATTCTTTCCTCCTATAGTCTTTTCTTCATGGAATTTGCTTTATGGTTATTTAGTCGTTTTAGAAAGTCAGATCTGTGGTATTATTACTTACCCATACCTTATTACACTGGCAATCTCTGTTGTTAAAACTTACCCTTCTTATAATAGTACATTTTACAAGCTCCTTAAATAAAGTGGGACTCACCTTCTGCTGCTGTGAGCTGTGTACTCTGCTTGGTCATCAACAGCTATGTAAAGGCCACACTAAAGAAATATATAATGCGAAAACATCAGGTAACATCACTTTTTTAGAGGAGTCTCAATATTTTGTTTTTAAAATAATTCAGAACCAGGGTAAATGACAGCACAAGGTCAAAGGCAATGAGGGTTATATTAGTCACAGTTTTGTAGGAGGCTTTAAGATTCGTAAACAATTCTACAGGAGAAGAAATGAAACAATAGCTGTAATTCTCAAGGGAATATCTGAGATTTACTGAAAACTAGGACACAGTGTTCTAGGAGCTCATAAGAGCAAAATTTTCTGATATATAACTCATAAACAAAAGTTGTATTACTGCTGTTCTTCAAGGAACCTCAGCTATAATCATATTATTAGGAACTGTATTCTTATATATAAGCATAAATGAGATTAATAATCTAGAATCTGCTACCCACTGACTTCCACTAACAAAACCTACTTCTCAAGTAACTGTTCAGCACCATGACAATATGGAAAGATATTTGCAACTGAAACTTAAAGTGTAGCAATAGAAAGGTATTAACCAACAAGAAGATTTCCCTCCCCCTGCAATGGTTCTATTTCACTATGAGAAAAAAGGAAACAACAGAACAAAGAACTTGTATAGTATGAGGACTGGGAAGAATGAAATGCTGATGAAATTTGATAATTTATATTTTGCATTCAAAAAAGAAAGGAACACATAGTTATTTAAAGAACCTGTGAATATAGCTACACTATTCCTTGTTTCACTTTCTTAGCATGAGAGCCTTGCAATCTATCCAAACATTCTTTTATGTTTGAGAAGTAAGTATATGCATTACCAGTGAAAAAACATTTTAGCATAAAATGTTCATTATTTCAAAGCATCTAACCAGCCTACTGGGGCAATGTGGCGGTTCCTTGCTACAGTTTAGGTGAGGCAAGTAATGTGAATACTGAATTTAATTTAGAGTTACTGCAAGAACAGAATAAAAAGAATGCAGTCTTTCAGGAAGCAAGGATATAGAGATCCTCTAAGCTCCCAGGAAAGCAGCCATGTTAAACCTGAAGAGCAATCCTGTGTTTTCTGCTATCATTGGTCTGGAGGAGCCTCAGTTACTGCATGTTTCTCTCTGCTTTTTACTCTTTCAGTGGTCCTCACTAGTTTCCTTGTATTCTGGTTAGGCTGCATCAGATTTGGAGGTGTGGGCTCCCATCTATTATTGATCATACTTAGTGTCAGTAGTGTCATTAATGATTAATTAGTCACTAACAAAGTTTGGCAATAGCATGAACACACTCTCGTTGCAAACTATATGCACAAGTAGAGCTCTGAATAAATGTTAGTTCTCACAGATCCTGTACACATTAGATTTGTAATTTCAGATTGTATGTACAGATCTTGTATATGTGCTAACTCAGTGCATTGCTCTGGTACGTTGTGAAACACAAAATTCTCTGGAATTTTTGCAAGCATGACACAAGCAAGTTTTATTGACCTACAAGATACGTTAAAATAATTCTTATACTCCAGGCTAAATTTCCACGCAGAAAATAAAATACATTTGACAAAAATCAGTGTTTGCAATTGGTATTCAGTAGTAGCTGCAACAATGCTTTCTGAGAGAACCAGCTCACTGGAGGAGATATTTATGGAAATGACCTTTTATCAAGTATATGAGTAGATATAGCATTTGTCTCAGCTTTAGAAACCTAAATTGAACACTCTCCTTTACTATGAGAATCTGATCTATTTTTTATTCCTTCTCTCCATCAAATACTCTATCTGCAATGGTGTGACAAGGATATAGGGAATATTAAGGAATACATAAAGAGTCATGGGTCTGAAAAGCAGGGAATTTCATAAGCAGCTTGCTAGTCAGCTTGCTGTAATGACTACTCAATTATAAAAGATAAATCATTGGGTCAAGATGTTATATTTCAGATTATGTCTAAATTGTGGGACCTGGATCACATCCAGTCCTTTCAGCCTAGAGTCTACCTTCACTGAATCTCAGCTTTATACATGTGAGAAAGAAGTAGATATTAGCCTGCTCCATGCTCCTTTTTCACAAAGAGGCCAGCTTTTGATATCAAGCTGATACATCACCAAATGAAAACAAGAGAAGGAAAATTGAAAAGTAGCTATATTGTCCAAAGACGTGATGCCTAGCAGTAATGTAGTTGATATGGCTGCAAAAAAACAATTATGAAATCAACATGTATCAGGCAATTTTCATTATGCGTTATGTAAATTATAGGTCACAATTCTGGCCACCTCCATACAGAAAAATCTAATTCAAACAGAAAGAGTAGTATAGAGAAGATGATAAGGACTAAAGCAATCCTATTTGTTGAAAAATTGAAGAGTACATTTTAAAGGAAACAGTTTCATGGTAAGATAATTAGCACAGAAGAAAGAACAAATTCAGGCATCTCAGGGAGATGCTGTTGATAAGCAATTCTGACTAGCTTAAAAAGGACATACAAATGGACAGCTATATCATTTGTAGATATCTGTGTTGCACTGGATAAAGCCTTATAAGAATATTCTAAATATTTTTTTTTATTATATTAGGTTTGTAGCTATGTCCCAAGGTAAATTTGCATAGGATCAGCTACTAGCTTAATCATCTTTAATTTTGTTGCCCTTCCATTTCTCTAAAAGCGATTTGAAGTGACAGAAAATTAAGAAAGACAGCTTCCTGGTTTATAGTTTTTTGAAAGAATTATTGCTAATTTTAAAATTATTTATTTATTCATTCTGTAAGTTTTCACTAAGATTCTATAATATTTCAGTTTTCACTCATAGCTTTTTCTTTCTTTTCCATTTTATTTTCTAATTGTTTATTTTGTCATTAACAACAGTGGATAAAATGACCATCATCAAAACAAATGTTAAGAAAAATAGGCATGAAAGTGGTAAATGGGGGAGGAAATAGAAGGCAAGGAGAGACAAATGAAAAATTGCAATTTAAACAATGGACTATTCAAAAGAATAGTACAGAAATAAAAAAAAAAAAAAAAGGTTTTGCTTTTTTTAAATAAAAAAATATTTTTTAACATTCTAAATGTGTTTCTTAAAAAATGTACAAGAATAAACAAGTGAATATTACACCATTCACTAAGCATGATGTTGTCATATAACACAGCAGGCATCTCAGCACCACACTGCTGTTTGTTTGCTCTCCCCACAGTGGGATGAGAGACAGAATCAGAAAGAAGGTAAAACTCATAGGTTCAGTTAAAGAAAGTTTAATAGAACATAAAATGAAGGGAAAACAATTATAATGACAAAAGAATATATAGAACAAGTGATGTACAATGTAATTGTTGACCAGTGCACAGCCAGTCCCCAGGCAGCAGGACACCACCCTGTGACCAACTCCCCCCATTTTTATTGTAGCAAGATGTTATATGGTATGGAACATCCCTTTAGCCAGATGGGGTCAACTGTCCTGGCTGTGTCTCCTACCAGCTTCTTGCACCCCCCAGCCTCCTCTCTGTCAGGGCAGTGTGAGAAGCTGTATAGTCCTTGACTGTAACTAAAACATCGGTACGTTATCAACACTTTTCTCATCCTAAATTTGAAATGCAGTGCAATATCAGCTCCTAGGAAGAAAATTAACTCTGTCTCAGCCAAAACTGGGACACAGGCAGGCTGGTGTTACTTTCTGGGCTTGTCCATATCACATCAATCCAGGTCTGAACATCGCTCATCAAAGCTGACAAAAAAGGAAATTGTGTCCCTGATTTTCACACCTTGTTGTCATTGCAGCACAGGATGCCAATCATACAAAACAACTCTTCCCTTGAGGTAATTCTTTTCTGTACTGTTTTATCAGCTGAAAGAGAAGAGTGAAAGTCACTGAAAAAGTAGATAAAAAAGATCTATTAGGTCATCTGTTCCTTCTCTCTGCTAGAATGTGATTATTCCTTATGGCTCACTTAAGTGTGTCTTCTCATGTTTGATTTAAAATGTCATAAGCAAAGAGCATACCATCACTTTCCCTAGGAAACTAGAAGTTAACTTTGTCAAGAAGCTTTTTCTTTTTCATGTAACATTTTATCTGTCTTAATTTCGTTCTGTTACTCTTGATGATAGCTTCTTAACATTATGCTGTGCTAAATAAACTTTAACTCTTGATGTTTTGTTTGGAGAACAGTTCTATACAATCAGGCTTGAGAGCACAACATTGCCTTTATTTATAAATCAGGTAAATGGAATGGGTTCAGTCGAATATGAGAAGTTGTGTAGCAGTCTTCCAAAGCTGAAGGATTAATTTAATAGCTCAGGTTAATAGTATAGGTGCATTACATCTACATACTAGATTTATTTACTTGGAATAAGGGAGCATAAAGGTTGCCTCCAGTCACAACTAGTGTCACCCAGTTTGCCTTCTTCAGCTAAAGTAATAACACCTGATTGTCTCAAGAAAATGCACAAGTTGTCCATGTAGTTATTCCTAATACTGCAATAATTCCTAATAGTGAGTTAGGCAAATACTACTTTGTGGATATTATGAGGGCTGATGAACTGAGATATCAAGGAAAACTCATTTTTTCTCAAAAATAACTAAATTTTGTCACAAAAAAAATTACTTCAGGAAGCTATTTTTTGTGAATATTTTGTTCTTCTTGGAGGATAATGTCAAAATTAGGTACATTAAGGTAAATACAGTTGACTCACAGTTGGAATACGACATTGTAAACATTGGTATTCCTATCTCAATATTTCTAAACATGGCAGGCACATTCATAAAATTTGCTTAAAGATTACCTTAATTAGGGTTATGAAGATTATTCATAATAATCAAATCAACGTTTTTGGTGACCTGGTATTGGATCTTTCTACTTCATGAAAATCATGACCACCTCTTTTGCAGATGTTCTGCCAGAGAACTGTGTTTGGTGGGCCACTTCTGTATTAAACAGGAAACTACAGTCACATAGCAGCTTGCACTGGACATTGTGCACTACTCAAGCTCTGATGCAACTCAAATGATTTCACCTGAGTTACAGTAGGATTTTATTCTTTTTTTTTTTTTTTTTAATCCATTTTGCTTGAATTACACACAGTGGAAAAGAATGACTTATTTATGCATTTTTTTTTAAGCAAAAAGAATGAGATCATCTATTTAAAAACTGGAAAATTATGTTGAAGCATAAACTCATGAGGTTTTAGGCAATTCTATTTGATCTAAGTGTGTGGTTTGTTTCCATATTGACGGATTTTAAGAATACTGAATTTCTAAGAGGGCTGAATACAGGGAAAAAGGAAATGTTATTTGTACAGTCGATGAGAAAGAGTTAAAAAGCTAAATTATGACTCTGTAGTTCTGTTTATATTCCAAAGAACAGCCATGTAAAAAAAAACAAAACAAAAAAAAAAAAAAAAAATATATATTTCTGCAGGCACAAGAGGAAAAGAGACATAATGATCCTTGAAAAAAAGAGCAAAAAGATCAGCTGCTATTCAACAATGGCAATATTGAAACTGAAATGGCCATTGAAAAATTCTTTATTTCCATTGCTCAGGTGATTCATAATGTACATCAGAAGCATTACATGGGTATTTGAATTTTTCTAGGCATTTCTGCTAGCATACAATACATCTTATCAGAATTTGTTATATTTTCAAGGCAGCTGAATGCAAGCAGAAATAGGTGAGAAGAATGGAAAAGAAGTGAAAGAAAAACACAAAAATGGAAACCAGCAGAGGATTAAGAAAAAAAGAATCTGGAGTCCATTTTCCTGGTCAACATACTGGAATAATTTAAAATTATAGCGACCACAGATTGTTTCCTATTATTAGCCATTTAGAAATGCATCATAACTTTATCCTGCTGGCTTGCACTTTTTTCCTAACTTTAAATTTTAAGTTTTTTAATAAGTCATGAAGTCTTTCTTGTAAGTAATAATAAGTGGCATATTTCGGACATCAGAATGTCTGGAAATAGTTAACAACATCTGCTAAAGTTATTGAGACCACTCTTGAAGTGAATGCTGCCTCAGAACAAAGAATATTGCTACCATCCATGCAAACGAAGTATTTCAGAACCTTTGGTACTCTGAGTTTTTCACTAGTTTTGGAGCTCTATCGTTACCACTAGTTTAGCAAGAATATGTGACCACGCCTTTAATACACAGGTTTTATAGCTTATGGGTTGATAATAATAATATTATATAATACAAGTTATATTCCAAATTAATATTATGTTTTTATCTTCTTGAAATAAATTAATATAGTAAATAACATGAAACATATGTTTCATTGCCATAATCATTATTTTATTATTATTATTTCTTGGTCTAATTTTATCTTAGAGTCTTTTTTACCCTGTAGTGCAGCTTTGCTAGAAACATATAAAAGAATAACTTGGAAAATTGTGTTTCTTAGATGCATGCATAGGAGTGTGTGCAATTGAATTTTAGAGGATGAAATCTGGACTCTGCATGATACATAAAAACAGTGCCCTTTGCAGGTTCAGAATAGAAATGTCAAACGCTGTCTGAAAAAACTTCAAATCTAGAAAAGATAAAAAACATGCTTACCTTTCATGTCATATTAACATAAGCTACAGAATACTGGCACCTGAAAAAAGAGATAAATTATGTCTTTTTTCCATCTCTAATATTTATTCTTCTAATAGCGCTTGTGGGTGCAATTATGGGTTTTTTTATTTGCTGAAATGACTCATTTCCTCCTAATTGAGAAGATAGCACAGACCTGGAAGGGTGACATTCTGATTTCTCAAATCTACAGAGTTGAAATAATACAGCAAGTGATTTTTGCTAGTGGTTAAGGTAGCTGTGTGAAATAAATAATTTCATTACCTCCTTCATAATCCTCCTTTCTTGTACCAGGTGGTAAGTTTAGTAATAGTCAATTGTGTAAATAGAAAAAAAAGACGTAACTGAATCTCCTTTTGCTTCTGGTTTGCTGCTTACTAAGATTGTCAGTTAGTCTGCTAAAAATACATTGTTTTGTAAAGATCTCATACAGTACTGACAGCAGAAAATAGCTGTGGGCCTGCCATATGCTTCACAAAGTACAAGTCTGCATGAACCTCCTTTGTTTTCTAGGTAATTAATGTTCTTCTGCTCTAAGCACTTCTGTTACAGTAGCAAGAGTGAAGGCAGAAAACACCAAACAATTAGCAGCCTTAAAAATAAATCTCTCAAACTTAAATTATATTGACAGGTTAGTATTGATGGTGAAAACTTCTGATAGAACAGTGCAAATCAGATAAAAGGAAAAAAGACAAAAATTAATGAAAGGATGACAACAAAATAGGTGAGGCTACTGCAACTACTGAAGTCTGTGATTGTTAGATACAATCATTGTTGTGGGTGAAAAAGACATTATATTTGTCACATTCGTAGGTCAGATGGCCAGTCCAACACATGAAGTTGTTATAGACAATAAAATATCTTAAGTTGAAACGTTTTGTGCTCAGTAATCGCTGAGCCAGGATGCCCATCTGATTTGTTTTGGTGTTGCCTGGTCAACAAGGTGAGAGGTTGGAAAAGCAGTTAGCAATAAATGACATTGCAAAAGCACAATGCTGTTTATTTCCTCTGCCCATTTTATCTGAAAATGTTCTGCCAAAATAAGATCCCATTTCTTGCTCAAAGGATCAACAAGTGTCCATTCTGATTAATGGTTCTTGAGGTCTTTAAGCCTCTTAGAGTATTCCTCTATTGTTCATTGCATGTGCTTGCAAAATGATTTTATGCTTTTAAATGATTGTCTTGGCTAGCTGTTGACCCCTGAGGTTATCCATTTACTCTATTCCACTGTATTTACTTAAAGGCTGTTTATTTGCATATGAATACTCTGTCCAAGCAGTATTGTAGAATGTCATAAATATGTGTGGCATTTTATCTCTTTGTAGTAAAGGTCTGTTTCTAATAGCCTTGATTACATATATTTTTACCTTGCTACTCACATCATACAGTAGGAGCTATTCCTACAAAGGTTAAACAGTCAAGTTCCACAAATTTTAATTAAAAACTGCCTATTCATTTCCTAAGCTGTATTAAGGCAACACATCCCTGACAAATTGACAGAAAAAAAAGTGGAATAGTTCATATTTAAATCTGAATGGACTATGTACATGGTCGTTGATTGGTTTTTAAACAGAGATAATAGGTAATTCTTTGAAAACTTTAGATCAGTGCTCTGTAGCTGTCAAAAAGGATCCAAATATTCTGGATATTTACAAATATGAGCAAAACAAATGAGATCATTATACTAGTTTGGAAATTATGCTATGCCTTCACCTTGACTACTGCATGCAGTTCTGCTCCTTGACCATGGGAGAGTGAAAGGTGATGGGTAAGCATGCTGGTACTAAGTTACCAGCTGGGTTTAAACCACAACACTGGGATAAAGCATTGGTAGTCAAGGTGTGCAGGCATAGCATGGTTTCTAAACTGGTAAGAAGAAAATAGCTGTTTGAGCTCAAACCAAGACACTCAGAAAAGATGGAGCATAATTGGAAATGCAGAGAGATTCAGGAAAGATGTTAAACTGTATGGAATTGCTTCTGAACAAAATAGATTTGAATTTGACAGAAAAAAAAAAAAAAAAAGAAAAGAAAAAAAAAAAAAGGAGTAAGAGATGAGAAATAAATGAGGTCATATCTGAAATGGCGAAGGTTAAAATAAATCTTACTGCCACTCCTAGGTAAGGAATGGGATTTTTTTCCATTTCCAGGTAGAAGAATGAGAATCAATCAGTAAAGGAGGCAATAGGTTCTCAGTGAAACTATGGAATATGCAGTCACGGGGCACTACAGGTATTCCAAATTCCAGGAACTGAAAAAGCCATGAAAAAAATCTCGTACAAGAGTTTATGCTCTCTCCTCCCACCACCCTTCTCTATTAGACAAGAAGATAACATCTCTGACTCAGAAAGTCATTGAGCCACAGAAGTTTGAAAGTATATTAAAGAAGTATCATCTATCTTACTCTCTTCTGTAATTTTCATAAGATTACTTTTGAAAAAAGATTTTGGGCTAGCTTTTTCTTTACTTTCTCTGAACAGCCTAGTCCTATATTTCAATGTTAATAACAATTGTATGAATGGGATTGTTCTATAAAATTGGGTCACTACATAAAATAAAATAAAAAAAAAGTCTTTCATTTTTTCGCTAATGCATTACCTAGAATATTCCAAGGCACCCATTTCTCAATCTCTTACTTCAAATAAACTGTGCATAATGATTCTACATCTAACTTTGAGGAAACACTGAATTTAAACTGTTGCCATATGTGTTAGATTCCATAGTTAGTTGCAAGGCAATATGTGTAGGCTACATCGCACATCAAAAGTGTAAACTCAGTTACAAGAGTGCTAAAGGATTAGAAATAAACAGAAGTATATAGGAGTGTCAGTAACCTCAAAGCTTGGGTAATGTTAGTCAATGTTTCACTTATTTTAATATGCTGCCCATGAAGATTTATTACAATATGCTCATGTAACAACAAAAACTGAAAGTCAGATGCTTCAGCTTTCCCTTTTAGAAACAGAATAATAATGAATTGTTCCCACTTTCATATAATATCATTATCCAGAAACTACGCTGTGTGCACACTCTTATCTCCAAGTGTGCTAACAGCACTTCTGCAAGGGGAAGGATATTGTTAAATCCTGGAATATGGGGACAGGCTGGGATATACCATTAAAGGTATATTGCAGATAGCAGAGAAGGGAATAAACGTGATTGCTCCAGTCTGTCTTTTCAGCATCTGTCAGTGTCACATGATGTTGAGATGACTGAAACATAAATTACCATTGTAGAGAGATGAGCAATGGCAAGAGACAGAGATTCACTGAGGAGATACTGTTTCAAATCTTTCATGCAAGAAGTAATTGCGTATTTTAAATAATTGGGATATTACCATGCATCAATGAGGAGCAGGTCCAGATTCAGAGCCTTGAATATTGATGGCAATTGATAGATTGATGCATATGTCTTCTACAAATCTCTCTCTTTTTCACCCTTCTAAAATCCTTCATCCTTCATTCTTCTTCCTTTCACAGCAACATAAGCAACAAATCACAAAAATTCTTCATATGTAAATGCAGCCAGACTTATAATTACTGAACTACAGAACAGACTGAGAAACAAAATAGCCATAGCTATCAGATTTTATTCCAAAATTTTTGATATCTAGTTGCTTCTCTGAAGTCAAGGATATATCCCTTGTTCACAAAATTATTTGTCTGATCCCAAGTCTAATAATCATAGAATCATAGAATCATAGAATAGTTAGGGTTGGAAAGGACCTTAAGACCATCTACTTCCAACCCCCCTGCCATGGACAGGGACACCTCACACTGAACCATGCCATCCAAGGCTCTGTCCAGCCTGGCCTTCAACACTGCCAGGGATGGAGCATTCACAATTTCGCTGGGCAACCCATTGTAATGCCTCACCACCATTACAGGAAAGAACTTCTTCCTTATATCCAGTCTAAACTTACCCTGTTTGAGTTTGAATCCATGACCCCTTGTCCTATCACTACAGTCTCTAATGAATAGCCCATCCCCAGCATGCCTATAGTCTCCCTTCAGATACTGGAAAGCTGCTATATAAAATGCTATAAAATGGTCAGTCTTGGATCAAGTGTCATGAAAACCTAAGCATTCTTCACTGAATTTTAATGGCTACATATGTGATCTATATTCGAAGGCTAAAGCCCGAAATAATGTTTCAGAAATGCACTGTGAAAAATAAGCAAGAAATGCAATATTGTCCTAAACTAAAACACAAGTATTTCCCAAGCTAATTAATTCCATTACCAAATTCTGTTCATGATCTTCAATGTGCAGTGTTACAGGCACCTTATTTACTTTGAAAGGCATGAAATACGTAATTTTAAAGCATTTTATGCTAAGTGAAATGGTTTTGCAGAGTAAGTAGGGAATCAGTAGTTTAATTGTTCTCTTTTAATGTCTTCTGAAAGAGTTTATTAATCTAAGAAGCTGACAGAATAATCATTATTACAAAACAATTGATTTTTGTTTTGCTTTTGTTTTGTGTGGCTAGAGCACACGGGCTCCTGCCACTTCTACTTCAGCAATGGAGCAAGTGGTGCTTATTAAAAAAAAAGGAATAGCATTTTTCATCATTAAAATATTCATGGAAAACAGAATAACAGCAACAAAACACTGATAAAGTCTGCTTGAAACATGCAGAAGTAAAATATCAATAATTCCTTGTTAGCTTTCCCCATGGGTCTTTCAAAGAAACTGTGGATTTGAAATATCTCCTGATCCATTGGGGCAACTTCAGAAAAAGGAATGCTTTAATAAGGTGGTCAGGACAACTTTTTTCCTGTTCCTGGCTTAGATATAGGGCAATTACATGACCTTGAAGAAATAATTTGAACTTTTTCTTTAGTCCCACTTGTGCATTTTGACAGCAAGTCTTAGGCTAGGGACCTTTTTGATCTAAGCAATGTTTAGATGAAATGGTTCAGTGTTAGTTGAATTTTCCTGGCAACAAAATATAAATGAAAGCATTAACAGAGGTATAGTCTGAAGATTAGTGATAGATAAGTTTAGTATTGTCTTTAAAATAAGGACTTAAAGTGAATTAGGTGAGATGTGACTTACTGTGATGGTCAAAATTTCTGAAAAAAATTTTGATTAATTTTTCAAAGCAAAAAGGAACATCTCTGATAGAATCATATGGTTAAATATATCATAAAAGTAAATCTCTGGTAATTTGTACAGTAACTCAGCAATTTGTGCAAAGAAAGTGTTCTTCTACTGGAAAAGTACTAACCTGGGTTATTGAAAAAGGAATGGATACAGGGTACTAAATCCTTGTTGTGTGGTTTTGGTTTGTTGAGGTTTTTTATGAATAGCAAGTAAGGGCATTTGCAAACATTTGTTTTGGTAAACTCAGACTATAAAGGCTGCAGAAATGAAAGGTCTGAACATCCCTCATTTTCTGAGATAACTGATGTAGCAAAAATAGTTACCATATCATAGAATCATAGAATAGTTAGGGTTGGAAAGGATCTTAAGATCATCCAGTTCCAACCCCCCTGCCATGGGCAGGGGCACCTCACACTAAACCATATCACCCAAGGCTCTCCTCAACCTGGCCTTGAGCACTGCCAGGGGTGGAGCACTCATATGTTCCTTGGGAAAACCATTCCAGTGCCTCACCACCCTCTCAGTAAAATTTCTTCCTCATATCCAATCTAAACTTCCCCTCGTTAAGCTTTATCCCATTATCCCTTGTCCTATCACAACAGTCCCTAATGAAGAGTCCCTCCTCAGCATCCTTATAGGCCCCCTTGAGATACTGGAAGGCTTCTACGAGGTCTCCTCGCAGCCTTCTCTTCTCCAGGCTGAACAGCACCAACTTCCTCAGCCCATCTTCATACGGGAGGTGCTCCAGTCCCCTCATCATCCTCGTGGCCCTCCTTTGGACTTGTTCCAACAGTTCCATGTCCTTCTTATGTTGAGAACACCAGAACTGCACACAATACTCCAAGTGAGGTCTCCGGAGAGCAGAGTACAAGGGCAGGATCACCTCCCTCAACCTGCTGAGCACGCTCCTTTTGATGCAGCTCAGGATATGGTTGCCTTTCTGGGCTCACACTGAAGCCTGCTCATGTTCAATTTCTCATCAACCGACACCCCCAAGTCCTTCTTTGCAGGCCTGCTCTCAATCTCTTCTCTGCCCAACCTGTAGCTACGCCTAATATTGCTCCAACCCAGCTGTAAGACCTTACACTTGGCATGGTTAATCATAATGTTGGCATGAGCCCACCTCACAAGCATGCCAAGGTCCCTCTGGATGGCATTTTTTCCCTCCAGTGTATCGACGGAATCTCCCAGCTTGGTGTCATCGGCAAACTTGCTGAGGGTACACTCAATCCCACTGTCCATGTCACCGACAAAGATGTTGAGCAAGACCAGCCTCAGCACCGATCCCTGAGGGACACCACTCATTACTGGTCTCCAGCTGGACATTGAGCCATTGACCACAGCTCTTTGCATACAGCCGAACAGGATGTCTGCTAGTGGCAGTTGTTCAAAAGAGGCAATTTGTTATCCCCTAGCACCAGCCTGAAACAAGGTAAAGAAACCCCGAAAGGGATCAATTACCTTGTACA
Source organism: Psilopsiagon aymara (assembly GCA_024733675.1). NCBI lineage: Eukaryota > Metazoa > Chordata > Aves > Psittaciformes > Psittacidae > Psilopsiagon > Psilopsiagon aymara. The sequence goes on along the minus strand of JANRGW010002912.1, from coordinate 2,722 downwards.
CAGCCACTTTCCACTTAATGTTGTTTTCTGCTGCCACGATCAAAGTGGGTGCTAGTTTATTCTTGCTGGCAGCAGTCATAAAGTATCAACTGCTTGATTTGTTAAAGGAAAAAGGAGGAAAAAATCAGTGTTAAAAGGAAAGTTATCATGAGCAGGATGACAGATCATTACAAAGGCTTTGTTTTATTTTCAGAACCCTGTGAGAGGAGAGTACAATGATTCTCAGATTCATTCATTCCTTTCATAATGAAAGAATCCACATTAACTCTGATTGTTGGTCTTAACCAAAAGGTTATTCTTGAAGATATTTCCTCTTTTCTTTGGTTAAAAAGTATTCCAACCTTGAAGACTCTTAGTTCCATATTTAGCTCAGATTTCCATTATGGAAACCAGTGGAAGCATAACAGCAGCAAGCTTTTTAAAGTGTATCTAAATTTTTGGAGACAAAAAATAAAAGGAAAATTAAAAAGAAAAAAAAAAGACATCAGCCCTCCTTAAATTCTGTTAAGGCAGGGGGATAATATTGTGTGGAGATTAGTGAGAAACTACAAAAGCAATAAAACACATAGATGCAATGTACTCAAGTCTATATGGAGACTGACTCCTGTATTTGTTCAGGTAGTGGTTGCCAATTTATTAGAGCAGCAAAGGAACCAATGTCTGGGTACTGGTTTTGGTTTCCAAGGGCAGCCCAAGGCCGTGGTCTGACTTACTAAATGAGCTTTGATGACAAAGAAAGGGAACATGAAAGGGAGTGATGTTTTTATGCAGATGGGCAATCAGGGGCAATATGACAGAAATGGTTATAGTAAAAATGGTAGCCAGGACGGAGCTTTCATCATTTAAAAGGGGAATAACAAACATCACATTGTCAAAGGGTAACTGTAGAATACTGGAATGTGGGGAAGCTCAGGCTGGTTACAAATATTTGTTTCTATGAAACGCTAACCTTAGTTCCAAAGTCATATGTTTTTGCAGGATGCAACAGAGATATAGCCCTACAATATCTTTGCCCATCTCTGCTGCCAGGTGTACTCCTTGTACAAGGAGGGCTGCACAGTTTCCTTAGTCATTTCAGCTTCATCTCACCAGGACTGATAGCAAACATTCAAGGGCATACTAGACATATGTCTGGCAGAGGAGAGTAATTCGCAGAGACAACAGACCTTACAAATTTAGGCTTAAACTGACAGATTTGTAGCTCAACTGTTAACCTTCCTGTGGTGTGTAGCATTGAATTTGTTGTTCACTTTTTTTGAAGTACTGGCACTATCTATTGTTGGAGTGAGCATACTAGTTCAGATCCATTGTTTAGAACTTGCACGGCAGTTGTGGCAGGTTCTTAACTCAATTGTTAACAGAAATGTAGTAAAGGAAAGGACTGCATTTGCCTCTGACTAGATGAAACACAAAAGAAAAGAAAGTTATTAATAGCTATGAACTAACTTCCAAAAGTGATACTCTCCCCATTACTGTAATGTCATATAAAACATTTTCCGTCTGTGTATTTTAGGATTCTCATAGTCATAGGATGTCTCCTCAATAATTTCAGAGAATTCTACATCTGGTTAACATGGTACTTTACAAAATAATGTATTCTTAAATACCCAATCTGCTTCCAAATGTAGAGTCTTAATTCAAGTTATGTAATTCAAGGATTTCCACTATGATCTAAATCAATGAGCAAGAAGCCTTGATTCACATACTTAATTTTACATTTGTACTGTTTCAGCCTTCTACCAAAACTTGATTTTTGATAGCTTATGGAGACAAGCTGCCTTACAATTTAGCTCAATAAAATAAAAGTAGTACTATATTTTCCCAAACAGGTTATAGTAAATACACATTTAATCATTTAATTTTTACATGAAGTTAAATCAATTCTTTATTTTTATTATGTTAAAAAGTAGTAAATATCTTTTCTTCTTTAACAGATAAGTCATTTTTCACTCCTTACCTATATCAAATGGCTTCTAAATGGAAATGGGAATTCGATTTAAGAGCAGAAAATCAGCATTTTAAAATTGTTTTTATTAAATCAATAAAAGAACACCAAGTTCTTCTGGATAGAGAAAGAAAAAAATGTTTTGAACTTAAATAAAATGATCTATAAAATGAATGTTGTAATATCTGTAGTTGGGTATTAAGTGTCTTGTCATACTGCCCTTCAGTTTTCTAGAATTAGTAGATCTCACCTCTCAGAAATATTTTTTGTAAACCAAACAACATCAACAAAAGACACCTAAAACTGTGCCTGTAGACTAGGTAGGGCTGTCAAAAGTATTATTACTTTAGAAAATCAGTTTTCGCAATGCTACCTGACGGGAGACAGGTTGCCCAAATAGGTTTTGGAGAATTATCCTTTGGCTTTGGCATGGTTTAAGCCTCTCAGCCATGCAGTTTGCTCACTCACTCCCCCCTCTTTCTTCCCCCGCTCCCAGAAGGATGGGAAGAAGAATCAAAAGGATGCAACTCCCACAGGTTGAGATAAGAACAGTTAAGTAACTGAGGTATGACACAAGCCACTACTGATACCACCAATAATAATGACAAGAGAAATACAAGGGAAAAGAATACAATTGTTCACCACCTACACCCAACCCGACCAAGCAGTTCACCCCCACCCTTCCGGGTCTCTGACCTCTGTTTTTACATCCTGGACATGACGTGCTGTGGTATGGAATACCTCTTTGGTCAGTTTGGGTCAGGTGTCCTGTCTCTG
>JANRGW010002910.1:20000-31245 GCA_024733675.1 Psilopsiagon aymara | reverse complement strand
GGACTTGTTCCAACAGTTCCATGTCCTTTTTATGTTGAGGACACCAGAACTGCACACAATACTCCAAGTGGGGTCTCAGGAAAGCAGAGTAGAGGGGCAGGATCACCTCCTTCAACCTGCTGCTGGTCATACTCCTTTTGATGCAGCCCAGGATACGGTTTCCTTTCTGGGCTGCGAGCGCATACTGAAGCCGTCTCATGTAAAGTTTCTCATCAACAAACACCCCCAAGTCCTTCTCCACAGGGCTGCTCTGAATCTCTTCTCTGCCCGACCTGTAACTGTGCCTGGATTGCTCCCCAGGTGTAGGACCTTGCACTTGGCTTGGTTGAACCAGGGACAGCAAGCTAGTGAGAGAAAGAAAGTGGTGGGACAGGGTTGAACTGTACTCCTCACACTTTTAACTGTAGCTGGTTAATAAGAAGGGTAGACATTGTAGCTGATTCCATGTCCTTTTAATTGCTGGGCTGCAGCTCCAAGATCACTGGTTTGACATATTGCAATCTTATATCACCACACCTCTTGTCTCCTACGGGAAAATCCATGCTACCACATCCCATTGATGGGCTAGAAATCTTGCAATGTAGAAAACTGGGCCAGTAGTGCCTCAGGCTCTCAAAAATAGTGCCATGCCCTAAAACTGCGATTCTCTGAAGTAACTTGGATATGTGGAAACGCTTGTCTACTAGTTTTGGATTTTGCTGATAAGCAAATGAAAAATGCATCCTTAATAAAAGCTGAAAGTCTTCCTCGATCACACAATTTGCTAGCTAAAGAAAGCTAAATATTATGTTTGATTCAAAAGCCAGTAATATCCACAAGATGCTATGAAACAAGAATATGAAACACCATAATACCATTCCCTGTGGTGGCATTCCTCTGGGATTTTTTTTTTCTATTATACTTTAGAATGAATTTTAAGAACTTAATTTTCAGAAACCTTTTCTATATTTTTACCATTAATGATTTGTAACAGCTCTCCATGAGAATGCTAATGGCGTGATTTGGAAAATCAAAGTCTAAGTTAGCAAGTGAAAATGGTATGGAGGTATCAGGGTGTATTGTTAAATTTACTGAGATCTCTGTTCCTGATAATAGTTAAGTACACATGATACGATGCATTGTAAGTGCTTGGTGATTTCTTCCAGAGTTCTGGCATGTGGGGAATCACATCATCTACAATATGAATTGACTTCTATGTTTCCAAAATCTCAAATATGTTTATAGTTTAAAAAAATCATATATAGATTTCTTGGTAAGGCTTCATAACTTTCCTAACATATTTTAACAGTGCTGGTGTTTGTTTGTGAAGTCCAGCAGTGGCAACCAAAGGTAAAATGGGAGTATACCGGCAAAGAAGTCATTACAGAGGAAGCATTCTAAAAATGTAGATGTCCTAGAAATAAAAACCAACATAGCTTAAACCAAATATCTTAGTGATTTCTGTTGTTGCCATTCTGTTCTTGGGGTGGTGGTGGTATGTCAGAAAAATGAACCCAGCTTAAGTTTCAAAAGAATTTTTAAAAAATTCAAGATGCCCTTATGTTTATTCGCCATATCATTCTGCACCAACAGCCCTTCAAAAAGTAATTGGACTGTTCAGGGTTTGGACTGGAGACAGAGCACAGTTGAGCTGCCTGTTAATAACGCTGCACATCTCAATAAATAATTCTTGATTTCATTGTCGTTTCTTTGCAGTGGTTAAGGAAGGGTGACTTGGTTAAAACAAATGCAGATTGATTCCTCAAGCAACATGGTTCAACCTTGGGTGCCTATGCATTATGATCAATAATGTTTACAGTCCTTCTCTGTCCCCTCAAAAAGAATGTGCCTCCAGTTGAAGGGAAAGCAATTCTTTCATAATGGTGACATTTTATAACTGTGGCAGCCTATTTCTGGGAAGTCTTTTTGTTCAATGTTGGCACAGAAATAAAAATCGTCAGACATGCAAGATGTGAATGGTCATGTGCATAGACCCCCCTTTTTTTTAAATAGAGCAGAGATCAATAAAGCTCAGAAGAAGAAGGTAACAGCTGTAAGCAGCCTTGTACGGGGGCTGTAATCCTGATGAATAATGTTGCTGTCATAACAGGGGGGATAATTTAATGCTGACACTTAGCAGCATGATAAATAGCTTGTCAGACATAGGCAGTGACAGAGTCAAGTGAAACTGCCCATGACAAGTTCTGAAATATTAATCTTCTGCTAGACTGTGACTGTGCTGAAGGGGCAGCATCATACAGAAGACTGGGAAGGGAGATGCTTTGTAATATAAACAAATGTACTTTAGGACAAAATGCTTTTACTGTGCAGAGATATTTCCCTTTAAAAAGGCTACTATTTCTGCACAGTACTCCAAACATTTGTGCTTTGCAGCAGTATATTTTATATATACTCCAACATAATTTCTCTGAAATATTTCCCATCTTACTGGTAAGAGACTTTTGGGCTTAGAGGGTTTTTTTTTGAGAAACATTAAATTGAAAAATATTAAATTAAATTAATGAAATTGATTTTTTTTTTTCCTTCTCTTTTCTTTCCCAACCCATCTACCCTTCTTCCACAGAGTTTTCCAGTTTACCTAGGGACCTTATTGTGAATGTCACATAAGCAACGTGGCAGGGTTTCTTATGCCAAACACCAATTAATTTATGAATTGCTCCTCCATTAGAGATGACCTAGTGATGGTGAATGTAGTAGACACTAGATATTTAAACCAGACTATTTGTTTAGGTGTAATTTGCTTAATAAAGTACTATGCTATTTTGATCTGTAGGGAGATGGAGTGGTCTGCACGCTACTCTGAAAATTATGTATCAGAGACTTTCACTCCTTTTGAAAACAGTTTTGATTACCAAGCCTCCTTGTGACAGGCAAATGTTCTGCCTTCATTCAAGATCAGGGCTGAAATAAATAAAATCTGAGCAAGCTATGATGGAGATTCATTTAATGAAGATAATGGAGGATACAGCAAACCAAATAATAAGTTTTGATATATTGTGCATCAACTTAGAGAGGCGCATGTGGCTGCTGCCACAAAAATATTAGTAATGGTCTGGTGGTAACAGTAGTGAGAAGTGTCAACTAAAGTTTACCAGTTTGCCATAATAGTAATCATGTTCCTATGATTATGATCTAAAAGGTGATTGATTCCATTAGAAAGATTCAAGGCTTAATGATTGCAAATGTGCATTGTCATCTTTAATAGTACTTTAACTTCTGTCTCCAGGAGACTGTAAATTGAACTGTCAATGAAACATTGGCTCAAGGTCTTATTCATTCATTGATACAGCATTGGGTGGATTGAGACTGCAGCATGTTTGGCTCCACAGCCAGCACAGTACCCAAGAGTCTCTGTATGTATCTGCCAACATATTGCCTTATTAACATTGAAGAAAGGTACCTGAACAAGGTCAGAAGTGACTGAAGGAATGCCAGTGTTTTCAGCAGTTTCATTCTCTAACACGTGCATTGGTCAAAGTGCCAAGTTGCGCTGTGCTGAAATCCCAAAGGAGACATGTACAGTTATGTGAAAGTCTACTGGTAGTTTTTTGTTAAAAGGCAAGGTGAAGCCTGCGAGGAGTTGAATTACAGTTCTTAGTATAAGTACCGTTTCTTCAAGCTCAAGGAAGTACGATGAATACAGATTACATGAAAGCGGACTTCAGAGCAAATCAAATGAAATGGGATTCTACCTTGAAGTCAAAGGGCCCAAGGTACTTCACCTCTGTTTGGGAAGACAGGAGATTATGTTCTTGTCCTAAAAGCAGTTCAGTATGCTCTCTTCAACAACGTTAAGATTTGAATAGTTTCATTTATTAATGGCTTTAATGTAGAAAAAACTAAACGTGTTGCTGAAGTTCTAAATAGCAGCATCAGTAGGCTACTGAAAGTGAAATATTATTAGGACTTGTCTTCTAAAGTGAATCAACCAGTTGTTTCTGAAGTGGCATGCACAATGGATGGGCCAGGCCTGAAATATCATAGGTTAGAAAACCATAATTGTTTGACCCATTTTCCATGGGAAGTGACTTACAACTTTCAGAATTTGAGATATATAACTTTTGGTACCTATATTTTTTGAAAGTGGTGTATATATTATGTATGTGTAATATCCTAATCATTTTGTGCCTTAGAGTCTGACTTGGCCTGTTTGTGTTGATAGGTAGTAAACTTATCTAGAGGAAATGTATTCTGAAACTTTCACAGCAGGATACTTGCACTAGTCTTATGCGATTACTGTTGTCTTCAGTGGTGACAAGGCAGAAAGAAGGACTGTTTTGGAATCAGCACTAGTATTAAGAGGAAGTTACTTTTACTCACCAGTTACTGTTGTAAACAGTGTAATGTGACTTCTTGTTCTTGATTTTTAAAGGTAATGTTTTTTGTGTTTAAATGCACACAAACTTAGAGAATAGGTTCAGTAAGAAAATTCATTTCATTATTCCAAGAGAAACTTAAAATTTTACCCAAAAAGATTGATTTAACTTTTTATTCTTATGAATTATCAGGTTTTGTCTATGTAATGCATATGTACCATAGTAATTCAGTTGATGACTTCCTGTCATCTTTTTATATAATACTTTAATCTAAACTTAGCTGTGTTGAGTTTTGGTATTTCTACTCATTCTTCGTGTATTTCTGTTTTGTTGTTAGTGTTTCATGAATACTTTAAAAGTGAACATCAATTTGTTTGGCAAACAAATTTTGAGCAGAGAGATACAGAAATCTCATTCTTTAGCCAGGTGTAAAAGACAATATCAACTGACTTTACACAGAGGTTTTAATGTTGTGTCTTAGACAGTCATGAGCTGCAGAAGACAAAATACTGGCAGAAAATATTTAGCTAAGCTTAAAGATAATGAAATTGAGAATTGATAATGCTTGTCTGTAGTTTTATAACTTCTCTGTATATCTGAATTATTCTTTCATGGTAGTAAGTGTTTAGCATAATCATTTATAAAACTGAAATCCAATCTGCTCTCTTTTTAATTATTAAATGTATTTAAAGTAAAAAAAAAATTAAAAAAAATTAAGTCCAACTGGTTAATTTTTTTTCCAGAAAACCTGCTGTTAAGAATACCTGTTCAGTTTGCTAAAATATAGTAATAAACCACTTAGAAATCAGGTAGCAGAAACAATTCATATTTTTCTGAAAGAGAAGGAGGGGAAAGATAGCAGAGTAACTAGAGGAAGTTCCTGAGTGACAACATACTGATGAATCTTCATATACCAAATCTAGGACAATTTTTCATGTCGTGTTACCATAGCAGAGAAATTTACTTGCTATCTCATTCCCAGCCAGCCACTGAGATCTCACTGCTCTTTTCCAACAAAAAGGATTGTTTTGCCGGAAACATTGAAGTGGTTTTATTGTGCGCAGAAGAAAAAAAAACCGGGATGGGGAGCTAAAAGGCCACAGATTAGCCACAGATATTAGGCCACAGATATTCATATAGTACGTGAGGCATTGAATTCTGAATTTCTTCTTTGCTCTAATTATCAGAGTGTAGGGAACAATTGTTGCCTTATGACCAATGACGAACCATCAATTTGTGTTTCATTTTGATCAATAATTTCACCTTTAACACAAGAAACAACTCAGGTGAAAGTTTTTCAAAACCAGCATGTTTCTGTGAAGGGGTCTGGGTTTGAAGAAGAGAGTTTCTCAGTAGTTCAGTTAAGCAGGAAATAATTACTTATTTAATAAAGCAATTTTTTTTTTCAGCTTTTTTAATCTACCAAGCTCTTCCTATAATGTTAAAAACAGATTTATTGAAACTTGATGGAATTAAAGGGAAGGGAAATTGATATAATGAAATAAGAATTTTAATGATACATAATAAATTTGCAACAGCGATGGCATTTCAAAAGGTACAAAAAGTGAACTCTCTTCAAACACAGAAAATTTACCAATAATTGCATCCATCTTAGGGGTGTATGCTGTTTCAGCTGAAGTCTCTGTAGACTGGCGTAGCTGCCTACAGGACAGAAATTGTGCATAGGCAAAACCCTCAGGAACATTATTTCCTGCACAATATTTCTCTCTTGATTTCTTAGAGACTTAGATGCACAAAAGAATTGGTGTTGTCCAGTACTAACTCTTACCTGGCAATCTGCACAATCCCTGAGGGCTCCTAGAATCCTGGAGTTCTTGTTAAAGGAATTCTCACTATTAATTTGGGACTATATTTTCTCATTGTTCTATCAAACTCTGTAGCAAGGGATAGGACAAAAGGAAATGGCCTTAAGTTGCACCAGGGAAGGTTTAACTTGTATATTGGGAAAATTTTCTTCACCAAGAGGGTTGTCAAGCATTGGAAGAGGCTGCTCAGAGAAGTGGTTGAGTTACCATACATAGAGGTATTTAAAAGACATGCAGATGTGACACTTGAGGATATCGGTTCGTGGTGGACTTGGCAGAAACAGGTTGATGGTTAGACTCAATGATCTTGAAGGCCTTTTCTAACCTGAATGATTTTATGACTCAATGATAATTTGCATGGCTGTTTGACACTTTTGTGTGCACAGGATCCTTCACTGTTACAGGTGTCACTTTCTTAAGTTGTCTCTGTTGCTCCTCCACTGCTCTGAGCACTTCTGATTTGTTGAATGTTGCAAGGTTGAGCGAGAGAGTCATCAGAAATAGAGGTGAAGTCATATAAGGATGTTAATCCCTGTGCTCAAAAGTAGGATTAAAGAAAGCCATCTAATTGGTTCATAATGACAGGCAACAGTGGAGACATCACAGGACCTCAGCTAATGTATACCAGTGCTTCATGGTTCCTGTTAACGTGGTTTTCTTATCCTTCTCATTTTAAGAAGAGAAAGATATGTTTTTTTCTAAGGACACACTGGTGTAATTGCATGCAGTAAATGGCTGTAACTATATTGAGCGTTGTGGTGGTTTTGGCTTCATAGTAGCTTTTAGGGGGCTATGTTTTGGATTTCTGATGAAATAACGTTGATAATACAGATATGTTTTTGTTATTGCTGAGCAGTGCTCACACAGAGTCAAGGCCTTTTCTGCTCCTCACACCACCCCAGCAGTGAGTAGGCTTGGGCTGCACGAGGAGTTGGGAGGGGACCCAGCCAGGACAGCTGACCCCAACTGGGATATTCCATACCAAATGGCATCATGCTCAGCCATAAAAGACTGAGGGAAGAAGAAGGAAGGTGGGTTGTTCAGAGTGGTGGTGTTTATTCTTCCCAAGTAGTGTGATGGAGGCCTTCTTTCCTGGTGATGGCTGAGCATGGGAAGTGGTGAATGAATTCCTTGGTTTTGCTTTGCTTGTGTGCATGGCTTTTGGTTTACCTATTAAACTGTCTTTGTCTCAACCGATGAGTTTTTTTCCCTTCTAATTCTCTCCCCCAACCCACTGTAAGTAAGTGAGCGGCTGTGTGGTGTTCAGCTGCTGGCTGGGGTTGAGCCATGGCAAATGTAAGCAAGTATACTCACAGTTGTGGGAAGACTGCATTTGCATTACAGCTGCTGTTTACAGAGCAAAAGGTGATACATGAGGTCTGGTAGCACCAAATATTTTTGTTGGTGTTGGCTTTTTTTTTTTCCTTGTTTTGAAACTTACTTAGATGATGTCTGATTGAATTGGGCGAATTAGGTAAAAGCGACTGTTATTAAATATGCAAAATAGGCATTTGGACCTAAAGATTTCTTGATTTAGTAGTAGTACACTATTCCATCTTAGGTAGGTGTTTAGACGAAGAAGCTATCAAACACATTGTGCTTATCAGTGTGACGACTCCATAGTTGATATGGTAGTTGTCACATGAAGACTAGCAATAGGGTGTCTTTAAACAACAACAAAAATAATTGTTGTTATATCCATTCTGTCTGGTATTGATTCTGTTAGAAACTTATCAAGAATTGCAAGTCATTTATTTTATCAAAGATGTTAAATAAAAGCAAGAAATTTTGAGTTAGAAAGACTACAGGAAAAAGCCATTCATTAATACAGAAGAATTGCCATGTTTTAAATTTAAATATTGCAAAAATCTTTTTCTATGAATGCTGGGATCAGTGCTATCTGGTCTCTTGGATCATCCAGCTGAAAATACTATGTGCTTCTTGTCAAAACTTCACATTTATTAACTAATTTTTTTTTTTTTAAAGTCCATTTTGCCGATATTGTGGTATTTTCCAGTGTATGAAAGCCATCAGTATATCCCTTTTAGCATTACTTTATGGCTATTCTAATGGTAGTGGTAGTTTTGCTTAGTAGTGTTACCTGTGTGTACTGTGGTATGTGATGGAGAATAGATGTGTAATATTCTGGAACTATACAGCTGTCAACTTCCTTGGCTTTTTGTTTTTTTTTCTTTAAACAATTTTTGATTAAATGAAATGTCATTAGGAACATTTTTTCTGGGCTTTTGCTTTCTTGTAAGAATTTATACGTTTGTTGGCAATTTCTTTCCTTGGCCTCCCCCTCAAATGACGGCTTCAGAAAAGTATAACAGGAAATAAATAATGAAATTGAGTAGAGGCATTTAATTAGGGTGAGCCACACCTGTTACCTATCTGCTTCTTCTCAGCTTTGCATTAAAATGTTAATTGAGCACAGCTGCAGGATGGGCCCAATCCTTTTGGTTTGGCGTATCCTTGACACTAATGCGAATTAGTACAGTTTGCCTAGGAGGCAGAACTGATGATCCCATCTACACCCCTGGCTTCTTGCTCCAGCACTGATTGGATAGCAGGACTTTTATCACAATGCCAGTGGTACAATTTTTATACATTTAGGTTTATTTATTTTCATCTATGTGTACAGTTTTAATTTTTTTTTTCCCAGTACATGAGCATGGTAAAATCATAAACTGCAGATTTCAAGGTTTAAAAAATGAGCATAAATATACTAAGGTTGAGCAAGAATTGAGCTAACATGATAGAAGGTGTACACTTACTCCCACAAACTCCATATCTATTGGTCTCCTACTTTCTTTCCCTTTCTTCATACCACCTCTTGTTAGGATACTTCTGGGAAAGAGTTGGACCACTTAACCAGCCACTGAGGAAAGGAAAGAGCCCCATAGCAGCTTTTGCTCAAATGGCTAGACTCCTTCATGCTGCCTGGACAGTACTCTTCATCCTTATGACCTTAAAGGTCTTTTCCGACCTAGCTGATTCTATGATTCTATCTCAGCTGAAGGCTGCTCCTTCTCTGACAAGAAGCCGCTTGTGACCCTCACTGCTTGCTCCCCTCCACTCACTTGCTGCAGGCACTGAACAATCTGCTGTCCCAGAAACTGCCCCTGGAGAGGGAGTCACACAGCAACAGCCTATTCAACATTTATGTTGAGGGAAATGTAATTTATAAAGCATTGTAGAAAAATACCCCAGTAATAAATACGCGAAGACTTAGCACATAAAGTACACAAATCTAACTTAATTTTTGCATGTATGATTTTTGCTGTTTAAATATAAAACTAAATAACATTTGTGATAGACCAACTTATAAAACAGCAGCTATATGTGTGTGTGCATTTTTTTCTCCCTCCCCCCTTGCTTCTCTTAAGTGAAATTGCAGCTGGTGTGGAAGTTGTCTCAGTGTAGTCTTCAAAGAATGCTGGAAAAATACAGTGATGGTCTTTATAAGATAATAAATTTTCAGTTGGTTCGTGTTGAAATGATTTGACAAGGACAGCATACTTGTCCCTGGTTAGAAAGATTGGAACCTGCTTATAGAAACCTAAATTGATTTGATTTCCAACTCCCTTATCTTGTTTAGAAATAGGAAAGTTTTTATGATTTATTACTTGAAAGCCATCAAATCTCCTGCTGGCAAAATGAAGTAGCAGTACATACTTGCTAGCCCCACATTCTGTCAACCTGTAAATGCAATCATAGCATTTTACATGTGGGAAGTTTATTTTAACCATGTCTTTAAATAGTGTCTGTTTTCTAGTGGCATGTGTATTTTGGTATTTAAGTGAGAAGAATAAATTTAAACAAATGACCTATTTATTGTCTCATGCACTTCATATAGTCTTTCACTGAAAGTCCTATGCAAAGGTTTTCAGGAGACTTTGTTTTTCTCAGAGATGTAATGTTACCAGAAAAGTTTATCCAACACACAGCAAATCTTCTACAAGGTGAAGACAATCTAGTAAAGCCTTGAAAGCCATAGGTGAGGTGTGAGAAAGACTAGCAGTGATTATGTTCATCAGCTGGTGCAAGGGCTGTTTGAAAATGAGGGCTGGCTTGTGACCATGTTTACTTGATGGTGAGTCTGATGAAGTCTGTGTGAAGAGATGAATGTGGAAGGAATAACTTTACTCTTTTGCTTCAGCTCTTTACTACTGGATGAAGAAGGTATGCAGTTTCAGATTGATGTCTATTTGTTGATGTCTCCTGTATTGCAAAGGTGCTGTATGACTGCTTGCATCAAGGGGCTGCTTTGACCAGTAGTAACTTACTATGGGCAGAAAGTGAAGGTTAGCAGGGTACAATATGGAAAGATATTTTGTGACTGTTGGACTGTGTGAGTGTCATAAATCTAGTGGGTGGAAGATGACTCTGCAGCAAGATGTATGTCTAAATTTGTATTTTTGTAATGTCTTGCTACTTAACAACTGTTTATCAAATGTATTGACAGTTACATCCTCCTTCAGTTCACTAGCTTTGAAGAAGGTATTAGGATAATAATTTAAAAAACTGGGATACAGCATCTATGTCTTTCTGCTGCAGCAATTGTGTTTTGTTATTGGTAGTTGGCAGGAAATAGTTTACACTAGTCAGATTTGTTGTGTTTGGATTTCTTGTGCATCTTGGCTTTTTCTGTTGTTTATGCATTTCTTGACAGCAAAAGCTCTGTGCCATTTTTAGTACTGGATAGCTATATTTCAGTTATCCTAGGTATACTTGCATAGTGCATAGAGTTGAGAAATCCTCTAGGAGAGTGGTGGTTGTGCTCATGTTCCTACTGGGTATATGTGTGTGCCTTCTGGTACAAACATGAGAAAAGAGGGAGAATGTTTGTTGGCTTACTGAAAATGCAACTGTATATGGGCTGTGCATGTGCATTAAAACCAAAGATCAGAGTTACTGAGCCTATGTTTTTGCATGGCCTAGTGGTAGACCCATCTGGTTGCTAGAAATCTCAAATATATTCAATTCAGTAACCCGTAGGCATGCTGGGTTTATTGCACACATGCTGTGCACTTGGTCTGCAGGTGCATTGTAGATGTGTGGGGTTTCAAGGCACAGAGCATGCTTGCCAAGGCTACTGCA
>JANRGW010002910.1:0-15000 GCA_024733675.1 Psilopsiagon aymara | reverse complement strand
AAAAGGATATTTAAACATCAGACTTGAACTTCACAAAAATAGAAAATTTTTCCTGCCATCTTAAGAAATTCCTGAGGATCAGTGAGAGGCAGTGAGATCAGTGAGAAAGAAAAGATAATGGTTTAATCTATATGTTCTTTACACTATTCCTCCAAGTACCCTGGATGGGGTTCCCTATGTTCTGCAAAGTCCTAAATCAAATTACCATGTGGTATTGTTTCAGATATAAAAATATTCTGCCATTGAAGCAACCAAACTGTAAATTGCAAAATAGAGAATAAACCCATAATTACTGCTTTCATTTATTCATACCATATTAATGCAATATAATTATCTGGCAGTCAGGATTTTATGAATACTCAACAGAAAGCTACTGAATGGTTGTTCTAATGAATGCATAAAAACTAACACTTTGAAGCAGTAAATCACATTTTGTTACTTTTAAATTGACAAAAGCTTTTTTAACTTTATAGTTGGAAATAATGTGCTTTGGCACCCTGCAAAAGGCTCTTCTGACTACTGGTGTTCGGAAATATTTCAAAATGGACAGAAAAGACAATGGGATACCATAGAAACTGTTATGTAGTTTTGCAGTGTGTAGAGCGGTGGTGGCTGTTTTCCCAAGTAACCATTACATGAGATAGAGCCCTCCTTTCCTAGAGATGGCTGAACACTTGCCTGCTGAGCGGAACCTGTGAATTAATTCCTTGTTTTGCTTTGCCTGTGCACACAGCTTTTACATTCCCTATTAAGTGATTTTTCTCTTAACCCATGAATTTTCTCACTTTTACTCTTCCAGTTCTCTCCCTCAGCCCACTGAGGTGGGTGTGAGCAAGTGGCTGTGTGATGCTCAGTTGCTGGCTGCGGTTGAACAATCATGTCTATTTAGAAAAAACAAAACACCAGCACCTGAGATAACCTGTAATGCATGTTATTTAAGGAATATTTTACTAGTTGTTGCCACCTTTACAAAGCCCTAAAACACCTTTTAGAGTATGCAATATAGAGTTAAGCTACAACCGTAATTGGTAGAGTTCATTTTAAAAAGCATACAAAATGAGGAAGGCAATTGATATATGTTTAAAGGCATACATAACTAACTTCTCCAGGAGTTTCTTCGTTACCTATGTTGCCCCATGTGCAAACTGTCAAATGATCTGATCTAGTGAGGATCATATTACATTTAACCTATTTTGTCATGAGAATTGATGCTAATAATTGATGGTAATAATCAGAAGATTGATTATTAGGCTAAAGATTTCTTGTTTGTTTGGGTTGTTATTTTAATGTTCTTTCTCCTCATCCTTTGGGGGAAAGCTCTACCTTCAAAATAATCTTGATTCTGAATTATTTCTGCATATCCCAGGGCTTTCTGAGGTAAGAAATGACACAGAAAAACATGCAATGCTTGCACTCTGGGCTGCTGGTGACTAGACTGTGACCTCCTGCACTGTAGCCTTGTTATGGATGTTGCATCAAAGCCAAAGACAGAGGGAAAATCTGTTATGTTTGGTCTTTAAACTTTTCAACATAAACTATGGGGGAGAAAAGTATTGAGGCTCAAACTTTCATTGACAGTGAAAGATCTTGGTTTTGTTTTTTTTTTCTCTGTAACTGAATTTACTAACCAATGTTAAACATTTAGTACCTTGGGGAAAAAAACCCAAAACAAACCCCTGGGAGAGTATGGTAGAATCTAATGATCTTTAAATAAGAATTGTAAGTCAGAAGTGTACAACAAGATGCAAAACAATGTGGTTAACTGTCTCTGTAATAGAACAGAAATTATCTTCTGTAAAACTGCCCTAATATAAGCTAAAGCCATTTTCTGTCAGAGAGCTGCCATGCACTAGAAAGGTCAGGAAGCTCATTTTCCTCAAGTCTCAGCCTATAACACTGGTGCAAGTGTACCATAGCTAAATAAACATGCACAATAGTTTTGCATAAATGTAGAGCGACATGAGAATTGACGCGCAATTACTTAGCATTTGTGGGGGAAGGAGGTGGTTTATTTGACATGTCAAGGACTGACTCCCTTGAGAGACAGACTCTGCTACCTGAAATGTCTACATTTTTACAATATATTAGTAGTGCAGCAGCATTAAATGGGTAGCTGTTGTAACCATCGCACGTGCAATTTCTGCCAAGTCTTGAACTATTGCTAATCATCAATTTTAGGAGTCTTTGGGTTATGATTATTGAAGGTAAAGTTTCATAATTAACAAAAAAAAAAAAGCACTCAGTTAAGGTAATTGACTAGGCAGTGCTGTGAATTTGGTATGCCTGGAGTTAAGGGGTTACCTGTACCTGAAAATGTGGTTTTACAAGGCCTAGGGTGCTAATCTTTATCAGTGAAGTACTAGAGAACAAGTGGAAAAAAATAGTGCTTCTCGAGTTCTCCTTGCATTATGTTAAATGGCTTGCTCAAACTCTAGACACTGCTGGAAACTATTAAGAAATGTGCAGTGGCTATTTGAACCAGATCCTTCTAAACAGCAAAGATTTGCAAGACGGAGGTCCTGATTCCCCAGGCCAGTCAATGACATTTGGATTAAGCTATTCTGCTTCAGGCTGTGGAGGTCAAAATCAATTTTTGCTCTATCACCAATAGATTTGTTTGAAACTACTTTTATATCTGTACTCCAAATCTGACTGTTTATCATTAATCAGAACTCCCCAGTGTCAGTTTGGTTGGAAGATGGCAGAATCCCAAATTTGGTTGTGAGACTGTGGAAGATGGAAATGAGGATACTGAACCAATAGTTGGTGTCTTCAATAAAGCCGTAATGGACAGAGCGTGAGGGACCTGTGTGTGTGTCAATGGTGCTAGGATGCAAGTGCTGCAACCTGCCCTATTTCAGGAGCAATGGGTAAGCAGGATCTTGTTCTTATCCACAGGCATTCTGTTAACTTGAGAAGTGTGCTGGCTCACCAAGTTTAAATTTATTTATTCTCATATTCATTTGGTCAGCTCTTTAAGCTTCAGCTCATGCTCATTTGGTCCAGACCTCACCTGAGGCCTGCCATAAAGGAGTATCCTGTGCTGCTGTTGTTAAAACTGGGAATGTGGGGTACTGTGGCCAGCAGGGGATGTGGCACATTGTGGTTGTGGTTTGTTTTTTCTGCTTTCCCTGTTCCCTCTTGGCTGGAGACTTCTTGTGACTCATTACATTACTCACATCAGCATAAGAGGGAGCTTCCTCTTCCCAGAAGCTTAGCCTAGACTTTGCTATCTTTATCATGGAGGATGTTCAGATGAGGTTAAAAGGGCACTAGAATAAGGAAGAGTCCAAGCTCTTCTGTCAGTTTCTAGCTGTAACAGACTTGGCAGTGTTAAAGCTCCCTAGCCCCTCTTAGAGCTGGTGCTTAGACCATTGGAGTAAGGCTGCATGACTAGCTATGTTCATAGACACTTCAGAAGCGTGAGACCGAAATCCTGAGCTCCTTATCTGTCAGCTAGGGATGTATATTGTAAACTAGACTAGAAATACCTAAAGAGTAATGAACTAATATAACTGGCTTCTGTGATCTAGTAGTAATGCTCTTAGTTGTTTTTTGTCTACACAAATACATCTTGCTGGAGAAAAATAAGTGTAGCAACAGCATGATTATGTTTGGTATTTGTTATTTTATTGCAGATTCCTTTCTTACCTGATGAATTTGACCCGTCTGAAAGTTCATATTTCTTTACATCCAATGATAAGAAGAGAACAAAGTCCTACCGAAGCTATGTGTATCTGAAATTTGTATGTACCTGTGTGGAGTCTTTACCCTATGTGTACTTTTTGGATTTTTTTGTTACTTTTTTTTTAATATTATTTTTATTTTTAGTTTAATGGTGGTAAGCCGTTAATCACTTCACGATGAGTATAATTGTTAAAGCTTTGAGAAGAACATTAGCGTCTTGTGGAAAGCATGAAGCATAAGGTCGCTTTACAAAGCTTGTTAAACTTTCCCCTGGGTCTTGCTTCTGTTCAGGCTAATGTCTTTCCAGTTCAAAATAGTTTCTCCTTGGGACAGCTACTTTCATCTGGAGACAATTTCATTCCTCTGGACACAGTTTCTGATGCAATAGCTACTTCATACTCTGCCGCAGCATCTTCTTGAAATTCCATTTCTATTCTTGCAGCTTATGTCAAAAACTAATATGCTTTACAAACTGGCAAATTTATTAAATAACAAAAGATATTTGTATCTGTATCATCAAAATTTTGTCCTCCAGCTGTGTCTCTATGGATGTATTTTGGTTTGTATTTCTGCACAGTTTGTGCTGAGAACAACAGCCTTGGAAAATGGTTGATGTTATGGCAAGCATGACAATACACTTGTTTTCTTGGGAACTCTGGCATCTCCTGTCCTTTGTAATAAATTTGAAGGAGATCAATTTCCTCTCTGCTACTTTTATTCTTGGTTTTTTGACTTGCAGTTGGCGTTATGTTTTATTTCGACAAGTTTTAGTAGTTTATCAATTGTCTCCATAGCTTTTACCAGCTCTGAACATATCTAGTATTTTACACAAAGACCTGTAAATTACTTGTTGTACTGTTTTGAACCAATTTACAGCTGCAGTGAAATACTTTGATCTTTCACAGAAATAACTGAGAAAATAATTGAGAAAATTTCTGTGAAATTTTCTGATCTCTTTCTTAATCATGTTTGCAATACAGTTTCTGATCATCTCACCTGACAGTTGGCAAAAGAGAAATTTATTTTCCTAAAGCAAGTTTTTCTGTGGATGCACTCTACTAGTCAGAATGACTTAGTTTAGTGGTTTGAAGTCTTCATTTATCCTTTCTTGAAGAAAAAGTCTTCATTTATCCTTTCTTTTCTGACATCCCAGATTTTGTTCAACCTAGTTTATCTGTAGGACTCCTGCTAGATGATGGGCTTGATGAGAACTGCTGCGAGATGAAGGGATTCTGCCCATTCAGAAGACAGAATCTCTGCTATGTGTTCTGGTCATAGGTGGTCTCTGATCCAGTACAGCATTGCTTGGGACTACTGAGTATAGTTGCCCAAATAAGGTCTGCTGGCTGTAGGTGCCCTTAACTTTCTTCTCCTACAAAGTAAATCCACTTCACAGGCTAAGGGGGTGTTGCTTGCCTGTCCCAAAATCGGCTGCCCTGTGATGACTATAAAGAGAGTGGGAGCTGCAGGCCAGAGGGCTGCAGGAAGAAAGAAAGTATTCCCAACCTTGCAGGTTTCTGCTCTGCTGTTCTATCCATGGCAGCCCCTGCCAGAAGGGGGAATGATGCTCAGGGTGATGCAGAAGGTGGCAAATCCTCCCTTTGCAGCATCAACAGACACTGGTATTTTCTGATGCTAGGCTGGGTTTATTACCAGGTTTTGTTTCTTATTCCTGGTTTATATTTGGGATTCATAAGGTGAGAAAGATATCTTAGTGGCAAGTAGGTTCTGTCAGACTATAACATAAAAGGCAGTAAGCCTGCATGTGACAGTGTAATTGAAGGTGCCTATCTTTCTTCCAGAAGAAATTGCATAGATTTGAAATATTACATGGGTATGGATTTGTTTGTTTCCCATCCATGCTATTTTTATTTCTTGAGCTTTCTCGGGACTTTCTCTCATCTGTGACTTTAGAAGGACTACACCGACCTGAAATGTTGTTGCAAAGTCTGAGTGCGCTTCTTTCCTAACCTTGCCGTTTTATCCAGGATTTGAAAGTTTAGGTTTCCTTTGTCCTTCATCTGCTGAGACAGAAGTTTCTGCATTAAATGATAACTAAGAAACAGTGCTCATTGCTCGTTACACTGACTGATGGTGTTACTGTATCGGACTTGTGTAATTTTTTTAAATTGAAATTATATACTTCACTGTTTTTAATTCTGAATTAGAGGATTGGAATTTCTCATAGGCTTCATGTTGTCAGAAGCAGTCACAGAACTGATTTTTAATTGGCACAAGAGCTGAGGCGTGATGCTAGGAAAGAATAAAACTTTATTTCTAACACTAAAAAGTTAATGTTCTCAAAAATCTCTGCTACAAAACTTAAACTAAAAGTTCTTCTACTGATTGAGATGACTTTATCGAGTGAAAAAAAATTGATCAAATCATATTTGACTTTTTAATGAAGGCTGTATTGGCAACTCCTCCTTAATTGTCTGTTTTAAATACCACTCACTCCACCCTTGCTTTATTCCCTTTTTAATCCTCTATGGAATGACATCTGTAACCACAAATGAAGTGTGTAAACTAAACTTTAGCTAATGCCTTTTTCTTTCTGGAAATATGCTAACCACAGTTCACTAATTTGTAAGCTATTACATATACATTTTACTTCTTGTTCTATTAGTGTGTTTCTTACAGATTGAAGCCTTCTTTCTTATAAGATTGAGTCTATCATTAGTGTATTCAACTTGGCTAAGTGAGTTGTGGAATAAAGTCTCTTAAGATCCACTTTATTTCAGTGACTAAGTAAAGTATTAATAAAAATTTTTCACAGGTCATGTAAACTCTTATGATCTTTATTCCTTTAAATGTTGAGTTGACCAAAACCAACTGTGTGTTGGAATTGTTATTCAGGTTAATTTTAAGGCCAAAAAAATTAGATATTTTCAGTGCAGAAAACAATCTTTAAAAGCAAAGGTGAAATTGTCATGAATATTGCAGAATGTAACTGTAATGATAAATCTGACGAACAAATACTTTCTTATACTCACAGCATATACTTAGGACTGGCCTTTAAAGGCTTATCTATGGTCATTTACCTATTTGATGGTAGTAAAGAAAAGGAACTGTATTTTCCCCAAAATAAGTAATAGCATAATTGGAAACTTCAGATCTAAATACTGTACTTACATATGACACTGTTGGCATGCCAACACAAAGCTGTTGGGGTTTTTGGACTGGCTGAGATGATATAATTCTGAATTTTGTTCTAGGTGGACCCATTTCTCTGTCTGTATGAGCAGCTAATATTTGGAGCTGAAGCCCAAGATTAGGAGCAGGACTAGGCACCAGAACTAGGTGTGTCATACTGTACACAAATCTGGTGCTTTTAACTTTTCTGCAAGATGAGGAATCATGTCACTCAGGATGTCATGGAAGCTGCTTTCTAACTACCCGAATGAGTCTGACTTGCTCATAACCTCACCCTCCATGCTCACCCTCCTATTTCATCAGTCTAATAACCTGCATTTCAGAATTTTCTTCAGGCAAACTGTTGTAAATTTATCACTGTGGAGAACACCTCAACCTCATGTTCCAGAGGAACAGAAAGTTAGCTTTAAAATAAGAAATAAACACCGAGTTCTAATTTGCACCCCTTCTAAGGCCACATTCAAGTTTTCAAGTTCTTATAATTTATTGACCTCTGAAAGCAGCCTCAGCCATTTAGCTGAAGTATCTCCAACAGAACATTATGTGTTTGCCTTGTCCAGTTGTTCAGATTGGTATGCAGTAGTAACATCTTGTTCTCAGTATGCTTCTTCTGCATGTTATCTAATTCCTTCAGGGAAACAATAGAAGTGACAGTGACTACTTTGATTATACAAAAGAGGGTTTTTTTTTCCTGCCTAGTATGTCCACTTATGTCCACTTATTGCTTATGGCAATGCATAGGAGGACTGGCAATGCAGAATGTATCAACTTCCACATTCCTACTGCTGCACAGGTCTAAAGGATTGGGACGAGGTACCACTGTCTCTTAAAATGTGCTAACTGCTTATCCAAACACTTATACAAATACGTGTGGGTTGCTTTTCCTATTTTTCCTTTTGTTCTTAGACCTATGATTATGATTCTCTTTGCTAGGAGTTTGTTACTGTTGATTCAGCTTTTGTCTGTTCTTTGCTCTCATTGAGGACTGATAAATGATAGCATCAGGGATTCTGTTCTCTTACATGTTTCAGTGGTGAAAAGGCGGAATGTTAAAGTGGCAACATCGGGAATAATAAAATAGTCTGAAGCAGTTCTGCAACTCCTATATGAGAGCGTACTCTATGGTCTTTTATAGAATGTTTTGTACTCTGTTTTTCTGGAGAAAACACTTTCTTCAGTGAATAGTGTGTATTGGTCAAGAAGTGAGGTCCTATGGGCTCCTTTGAGATCTGCTTCTGGGACAGGCTGTGAGCAGTACTCCTACCTTTCTGCAGTGGATCTGGATGACCTGTTAGGGTAGACATCGCGCTTCCCTGGGCTACGAGAGCAGGCAGTATCGGCGTGTGAGCGCAACAGCCGGCGTCGATTCTCGCCGAGCGCCGGCTCGTTTCTGGTTGACAACGTTTTTGTGGTCACTAGATGGCAGTCTATCCTCCGAGATACAAAGGGCCATCAAAAGCGCATCCGAAAGTTGAAGATTCCTATGATTTGGATCAGTTCAGTCGGTATTAAATCACTTACATTGCTGATGAAACAAAAATTTGTATCGGAGATGAAATGCATTGTGTGCACTGAAGAGCGAGTTCTGCTACTGTGGAGCACAGACTGTGCTGCTGGATTTCTCTTCTCCCCTGCCCCCATCCTAAGTTTTTAGTGAATTTGATCTTTTTGTTCTGTTTGGTTTGGTTTTGTTTTTTTTTTTTTTGTTTTTTTGTTTTGTTTTTTAGAGGGGAAGGATGAGGGGGAGTCACAGAGTAGGAATGAAAGAAAAGTTGTGAATAAATATGAGATTATATTTGTGCCTTCATAGGTTGCTAAGCCAAGGAGAATAGGATATGAAGTTTATTGCCAACAAATGTTACTCTGCTCTCATGATAATTTTCAGGAAAAACTTCTAAGCATTCCACTTCAATAATTACGTGCACTTTATTTTTTTATGAAATAATAATTTTAAAAAGCAAAATACTTGCAAAAAAAAGGCGTTTACTGCTCTGCATTTACTATTTCCTTAATAGCCTCCAGATTGCAGCGCCTGTGCTATTGTTTCATTTACTAAAACGACCTTTCAAAAAAACCCAAAACCAAATCAGAAAAACCCTTCAGTTTGAATATTTCTCCTGTGAAAAATGGTGCAAACCTGTTAAAATACTGTATTCATTTAATATTCTTTATCAGCATGCTACCTAAAAGATCTTGAATTTTTTTTTTTTAATTATATATGTGATATTTTCAGAAAAAAAGTGCATCTGCTGCTTGAAAAGTATTAGTAAAGGATATTTAAAAGAGCATTTGTGGCATGGTTTTACCTCTTTTTTTTTTTTTTATTTCCTTGAAAATGCTCTAGAGTAATTTTAAGCCATTTAACAATCAAAGAGATCTGATGTATCCTACCTCATTTAACCATTCACTGCATGCTGGATTTTTTTTCTCAACAGTGTGTCAATATTGCATCGATATCATCATTAGGAATTTTAACAATCAAATGGATTTGCAGTGTATGCTTATCATGATGAGCAAGCCTGTGTTGCATATTTCTATTACCAGCATGTCAATATCATCATTTGTAAATCAGCAATCAAATAGATTTGTATAGGAAGCATATGCTGAGCATCATAATATTTAGAATCCAAAAGGCTTTGTTTAACATGAATCTATTTCTGCTTATCAGAAGGGCTATCTTGATACCATCTTTTACTGTAAAACCTTTAAAATAGTGTTTCTGTAAACCTTTACAAGAAACTCCAGTAATAGTGCATTAGGATTCACAAAGGTATCTGAATAGTGTTTATGGAAGACTGATGGTATACTGTACCTTTAACTCTGCAACAAAAGCTTTGATTTTTGAAGTTAACATTAGTACTGCATATATGCAGTTATTTATCACTTGCTTCTGCTTACCTTTTAACTGTGTAAAAGACTTTAAGATACTTTCCCTGCATATGTTATTAACTTGTGGTTTAAAGTTTGCGATTTAGAAAAAACAAAGCAAGAAAACCCAAGCCCAGAGTTCACCGATACCTAATTCTATACAGATCTCATAGACTACATTAGAAATAAGTATGCAATCTAGAACTAATGTTCTAACACAATAAAAATGTAGTAGCAATAGGCTCTGATTTTGTGCCATATGCTTGGGAATTAATGGCTTGCCCCTGTCACTGTAAGGTAGGAAGCAATTAACTGTTCTCCCACATGTATGCACATATTTTGATGTGGAGCTAGTACAGTGGTTCATTGATGTAAGAAAAAATACTATAATAGGAAAAATCAGTTTTGGATATTCAAAGTGTGTAGAAATTTTGTCCAGAAGAAAACTGAACCAATTATGTAAATTACAAACATTTTTTTATTAGTTTCCTAAAATTTTATTTTTAAAATTAATGGAGAGACATTATGGTGAAAGTTGCTTTTATGACTTTTTTAAATAGCAGTTATTGCAGGGCAGGAGTTTGGCCTTCTATCTTGATTACCTGTGAAACACCGATTTATTTTTAGACTTGTTTTAAATACCATGATATAATAAGGAATGGCAGAGTCCTACTTTAAAGAGCCATTTGTTTGGGCAGTAAAAATATAGCCTCTCAACATTCTTAACCAATTATCTGTGTTTATGCTGTTTATGGCTTGTGGGGTAATGGCTCCAGCAGAGCTAATAGTTAGCATCAGTCTGGACGTTGCAGGAGGAAGATTCACTTCTAGTGGGGATGACTACTGCAGTCTTTCCAGCCTGTGTGAGGTCTCTGCTAGGGTCATGCTCCTGACATCTTGCAGTAGGTGAGGACAAGGACATAGCATATACTGTTTAAAGACAGATAGTTAACCTTGCCTAACATTTCACCTTGGCTACTGTTGTTTTTCATAGCTCCCTTTTCAGAGCTGATATAGTGGCTTTATGGGTGTGGAAGCATGATTTTTATCTTGGCGTTGGTTTGAGGATAGTTGGGTTATCTGCAGAAAGCAGCCTGAACTAATTCTCCTCATTTAAAATCAACTATCTCTGCAGCCTATCTGCCTTGAATATGTACTCCAGCAATTTGATGACATTGATTTATATAAAAATGAATATTGTACTATTTATTTATTTATTAGGGACTGTAGTGACAGGACAAGAGGTAACAGGTTCAAACTTAAACAGGGAAAGTTTAGATTGGATATAAGGAAGAAGTTCTTTACTGTAAGGGTGGTGAGGCACTGGAATGGGTTGCCCAGGGAAGCTGTGAATGCTCAATCCCTGGCAGTGTTCAAGGCCGGGTTGGACAGAGCCTTGGGTGACATTGTTTAGTGGGAGGTGTCCCTGCCCATGGCAGGGAGGCTGGAACTAGATGATCTTAAGGCCCTTTCCAACCCTAACTATTCTATGATTTGTTTAATAGTCACTGTTCGCTGTGTTAAATAAGTTACTCTCCTGTATTCATGGTAATTGTATGTTCTGGACTTGCTTCAGATGCATCTGTGCTTCGTGGGAGCCAGTCACATGGCAGCTCTACAGAGATTTTTGTTTTTATTTTTTTGCCATGTCATCAAACTGTGTCCTCTGTGTCTATATCTGATGCAGGGGTCATGAACTTTAGATTCAGTAATAGAAAACAGGGCTAGACGAAGAAAAAAGCCTTTTGGAGGCTTGCATGGATAGTACAAGCACAAACAGAAACTGCTGACAACTAAGCTTTCCTAACTGTCAGGTACTTATGCTCAGCTGATGCAATAATAATTTACACAGAACAATAAGCTGTATTGCTGTATATAATATTCTTTTTTCTAATGACTCATTATCCTAGGATGATGAGGTGATGAGTAGAATATAAGTGTATTAAAACATAATTGCTTTTCTATTCAAACAAAAGCATGCAGCGTATACATTGTGACAAATGCCTAATGAATAGGAGTGAAGCTTTTTTATTCTGTTTCAGTTTATGGCAATGCTTGACATAACAGCCTATTTAAGATCTTAATTGCTTTTAATTTTAATAGTTACCTGATAGCTGCTTATGGTTGGAGAATCATACACATTGGGCTGTTTACAAATCAAGAATGTCAAATTCTGTGATGCAAGTTGAGCAATTATATGATTAATTTCGTGCAGTTATTGCAATCGTACTATAAATAATTGTATAAATATTGTACCACTGTGTCTATTTCAATCTGTTGTAGAGAAAATGCAATAAAAGCCTTTGAAAATATTATTGGAAAAAAAAGTTACTTTTGAAGATGTCTGCATAGAGGGAATTTACCTTCAATAGGTGTATTACTGTGGACTTGAATTAGAATCTGTAAGCAGCTATGTTTGGTTTGCACTGGTAAAGCCCTAAACTTAAGTTGCTCAGGCTAATTATTCACTTCAGATGACACTGGTTCTGGGTAGTCACTTCTCTATGCATATTTGAATGTGAAAGATGCGAAGGCAAAATTCCCTTCCTACACAGAAATGTAACTTTTCTGTTGCTGATCAGTATTACTGAACTATAACTTTGGACTCTTCATTATCATCAGCTCAGCCAGAACCACCATAGTATGTGGTATCTTTACATAATTAAACATTGTCTCTATCCTTGGCTTATCATCCAAACCGCTGGAGTCCTTTCCAACTCCCTCAGAGCGATGGTTACGGAAAAAGGATGTATGTGTCATAGCAACTGCTTAAATAGCTACATAATATGAACTATCCCCTGTACTTCTGTTAGTGGTGAAATTTGGCTCTGAAACAGTGCTCAGATTTCTGCTTTTTTCTCTTTGCTTGTCATCTCAATATCAAGTTAACATCTGGGAAAACAGAATTTGTCCAGAGATCTATCTTGCTCATATCCATGAGGTATCTGTAAACTACTTTCAATCCTTTAAGGCAAAGCTTTTGTTGCCTGTCCCAGAAGCAGGTGAATTTTTCCCTGATGTTGTTTAGGTTTCTGGTATACTATTTATGAGTGGCATGAGGAGTGGTTAATGTCCTCCCGAATTCTGATTTTGACTGCACCTCCATCAGTATGCATTTGTCGGGACAAGAAAAATGTCTCCTCTGAGAAAGCCTGTCCTGTGGTATTGCTCCTTTTCTCCCATCACCCTTCTACCTGAGAATGAGTCTGCCAGAGTGGCATTGTTTAAGCCCAGCTGGTAACATGGAACCATTCAGTCGCTCACTCACTCCCCTGATTCTTCCTCCCCCTGGTCCTGGAGGGATGGGGAGGATAATCAAAAGTATGTAACTTCCACAGGTCGAGATAAGAACAGTCCAGTAACTAAGGAATAACACAAAACCACTACTGCTACCACCAATAATAATAATAAAGATAAGGGGAATAACAAAGGAAGAGAATACAACTGCTCATCACCTGCCAACCGATACCCAGCCCAACCTGAGCAGTGATCTGGGCCTTCAGAATAACACCCCCAGTTTATATACTGGACATGACATGCTATGGTATGGAATACCTCTTTGGCTAGTTTGGGTCAGGTGTCCTGTGTCTGCTTCCTCCCGTCTTCCCTTCCTTCCTGGCAGAGCATGAGGCTCCGAAAGACCTTGGTCAGAGTAAACATTACTGAGAGGAACTGAAAACATCGGTGCTATCAGCATTGTTTCCAGGCTGAAAGTCAAAACCACAGCACTGCACCAGCTACCGAGAAGGAGAAAAATGACTGCTACTGCTGAACCCAGGACAAAGAGTTTCAAAGGACGAGTGCTCTCTTATCACAGGTTTCTTCTAGTTCCTTGGAATTTATGTTCCACCTCTCTCATGTCCTGTTTTTTTTCAGCATTAGTGAATTCCTCCTGCATAGTGTAACCTAGGTTGCAGTACTACAGTTTGCACATCATTCCAGTTCTTCTGCCTGCTGGATTATATGCTCCCAGCACACAGTTCCAGCTCAGTGGCTTTCTATTTTCACAGGTTCTTCAGCCAAGAGCCACAGGGCAGTCTCTGAAGCATCTGTTCTGTGGTTACCGAAGTGCTACTCTTCTGCATACTCTTGGCCTGCGATTTTTCATGTTGTGATTTTCTGACTCCCCTTATGCATCCCTGTCATGGTGGAAATATAGAAGTTACATAAGTGCAGGGGAGCCTCACCTACCAACAGTTGAGATCTCTCTGCTGTCCAGTTCAGCATCCACTCCAAAGCTATGAGAGGTTGAAAAGCAATACCAGAAAAGTGTTATTGGGTCTAAAATGGAGCCACAATGAGAAACTGAGATTATCAGATGGAATAAAAGGGCATGTTCAAGCTTGAACCAAAGGTCATGCAATTACCAGAGCCTCTTACAGAGATCTCCCAGTGCATTAAAGTGGACACTCAGAGCATGCCACTTGAAACACTTGTTTCTTGATATCAGACAACAAGATTCCCTCTAAATGTCTGGTGCTCTGAAATCTGTTTTTTCTTTTGAGACTTATGTATCTTCACAACTGAGATGAGGTATTCTTAAAATTTTGCTGTTTAATCTTTACCTTATTTATTTTCCGTTTCTCTAGCAATGTTATGATTTTATTTTCCTTTGGGGAATTTGTTCTTAAAAAGTTTGCATTCATCAGAAAATTTGGGTTAATAGTATATCTACAGTATAAAGCCAGTGCTGTTTGACATTATCTGACTGAGCTAGAAGTAAGTTATTCAGTTTCTGGTTAGACTATGACCAATAATAACATATAGGGCCCAATGTAAGCTGAGGCCTCCTATTGTCAGGGAAGGTACTGCAAGTTGCACTGTATTTTCTGGTAGCAAGCTAATTATAACGAATCTCGCTTATATCTTGCTGCAGTGTATTACTGACTGCAATATGGACAAATGCATGCTTGTGTCTGGAATATGAACTATATTTTAATGAGTGAGTTGGAGTGGTGTAATATTATTTAATGTGTTCCTCAAATGAGAGGAAGTCTCTTATGCAAGACTTATGTGAGATTAGGCAGAAATAATGTCCAGTTGCTTTTAACCAGTGAGATAACTGGTAACAGACAGTGTAAGTATCAATGCTTTTTGTGGATATGTCATGGGTTCAGCAGTAGCAGTCATTTTTCTCCTCGGTAGCTGGTGCAGTGCTGTGTTTTTGACTTTCAGCCTGGGAGCAGCACTGATAGCAGCAATGTTTTTAGTTACAGCTTAGTGATGTTTGGTCTGGCCAAGGACTTTCTGAGCCTCATGCTCTGCCAGGGAGGAGGGGGAGCCGGGAGGAAG
>JANRGW010002909.1:0-32843 GCA_024733675.1 Psilopsiagon aymara | reverse complement strand
CTGTTTTGCCGTATTTGTCTTATCTATGTGCCAAGCCTGAAGTTTGATATGAAGAAAAGGATTTGCCTGCTAGTGTCATGGGTGTGGAGGTTCCCCACGGGCTTGTGCTACCCCGTGTCCCCGCGAGGCGGGAGAGCCCCCAGAGGTGTGCGGGCTGCTGCAGGCGCCGCTCCAGCACTGCTGGGCCGGTGCGTGGCGCGGCCCTCCGGGCGCGGCCGGGATGCGGCCCCGCTGGCAGCCTCCATGGCAGGGAGCCCGACGGAGGTGTGCTAGGCGGGTGGTTTTCAGCCGCGCGGCGCGGTGGGCGGGGATGCGCTCAGCGCAAGTGCCGTGATAGCGTGGGTTTGCCAGTGTAAGTCACGCTGGTTTTGGAATAACTTGTTTTTAGAAGAGGCTGGTGCATGCAGGTTGGGAAAGCAGCAGCCTATACTACTTATTTATTTATTACTTATTTAATAAGTAACATCTGGGAGCTGAGGATGGACAAAGAGCCTACATAATCCTGCTAACAGGCCAGGAAAAGGTCTGCTATCCGCATACCTTTATTATAATCTGGTAGGGTGAAAGCCCTGGTGTCTTCATTGTCATAAAAGAATCCCCCTAAACCCACTCAAAAAACAAAACATGGAAACCCTGCTCCGTTCATTGCCCCTGATTGCTGTCAGCTGCAAGTAGCCATCAAAGCAGCTTTTGCATGTGCAAGAAAGATTGCTTGGTCATACTGCCTGATGGAACATAGTGCGCACTTACATACTTGAACTAGTAGAAATCACTCATCCAAACTCTTTCATGAGCTTTTTCCTTCATCTTATTCTGACTGATATTCAGTAGGATCCTTTATAATTTTAGAGCAGAACAATGTGCTTTAAGTTATCTTGTTTCTTGTTCAGAACACCTATTTTTCTTCAACCTGAGATTATTTTTTTAAGCAATCTTGTTGATCTGTAGCCGGTCAGACTTTGTATGCTTTTGTGACATGCACTGGGAGGAGATAGGTTTTCATCACTGGTTACTCTGGTTCTTAATGAAATTTGGACCTTCTGAATGTGAACCAAGTGCAATGAGTCACTGCTAGATCATGCCTGAAAACTGTGGAAGCTGAAGGAAGGAAAGCACAATTATGCTGAATATATCATCTTGTTGAAGTTATAAAAAGCTGCAAAGTCAAACACCCAAACATTAAAAAATTCCGAATTTAGTTTGCTTTTACCCATTGATTACTTGTATAAATACATTTTTTTTTAAGAAGTCTCATGACACTTTTGCCATGTAGCAAATGGACTGACAATTTTTTGCTGTTTCTTCTCATTCAGTGCAGATGCAGGTCTCATTTATCACTACTACCTGTCACCAGTCAGGCCTCAGGCTATATGCAATTTTCGTATTTATTTCATGGATCCCTAGTCAGAATAAATCTTTCTTTGTGAGGAAAGGACCAAAACCCAATACGACCCGTAATTTTTTGTTCAAACTTTGAAGGGTTGAGATCTGAAGCTTTTGAGAATGCTTTGAGAATAAAACCATGGTTTTGGTTTTTGCATCCATGATACAGAAAAGGGAGTGTGGTACGGTGTAATGAAACTCGAGGGCTACAAATTAAGTAGTAGCTTTGTGGCTACATCTTTACAAGCTGCACAGATGTGCATTCGTGTAATGCACGTAGCAAAAAACAGTCTTGCCGCTGGTCTGCTTTTTATAATGTTGTAACACTTATGTAGCTCTGGATTGTTCCTTGAGCAATCAGGGTTTACCTTTCAAGACAAGCATGTTTTAAGTCTTCATATGTCTTTTTCTGAGTGACCTTTTTTTTTTTTTTTTTAATTTTGAGAAGCTTCACCTCTCACATAATTGGAGGAAGTTCAAAAGTAGGATTTATACTTAACGAGAGCAGTGTCCAAAGATCAGCTGAGCTTAGGCTAGGTTTTCCACTTTTGTACAACTCGCCCCTCCCACCCCCCAAAACCAAACAAAACATTTGACTGCCAAATCTGAACACAACACACAAATCCTATCTCTGTTAGGAAACTCGATGCTTTCTTTGTCACGTACTGCATTCGTAAGAGCCGGAAGTAATTGCTCCGTGGGGGAGCCACTCAGTACATGGGCTATAGTTATGTTTTCTACTCCATGTCTCTTCAAATGTGGCAACAATTCCAATGATATGTAAATTCATTGGAGCTCTGTCTGTTTTTGTGAAAATTAGGCTTTTATTTTACAAAATAGAAGAAACTTAACATTGAATATGCAGAAGCATTAAAAAGTAATGATGGATGACTCTTAAAAAATGAGCTGGTGGAATGTTTTGGGTTTGTTCTTTTCTTTATACCTTGATGTGATTCTTAAATGGTTCTTGGTTTTTAGAATCAGCAGGAAGCTTGAATATTTAAGTTTTTTTGTATTTTTTTTCCATTTTTATTCGATCTTCCTACAAGTCTGTTATGTGATTTGCCTATATGCAACAGCAACAACTGTATGTGAAACAGTCAAATCATCGGTAAATAATTAACATTTACAATGTGATCACATTTATATTCACAGTAGTTCTGTAACTGAGGCCTTGCTTTGTATTTTGTTAATGCGGTGTATGAATACTGGGAGCCAAGTTACAATTGAATGGGATGTATTACTGCAGGCAACTGCTACAGGGTGGTACCAAAGGTCTGTTTTATTCAGAGGTGGGGTTTTTTGTTTGTTTGTTTTTGTGAAGCGTGTCTCTGGATTTTGCACTAGAGCTATAGTAATTGTGAAGTAACTGATGACACCTTGAGTACAAGTGTGAACCAGAGCTGAGTGTACAATGCAGGATGCAAAGATACTTTAAAGGAAGTTCAAAACCCTTTACATTAGAACAAAAATAGCTTTCCACCCAGCTGTAGTTACACTTTGGGTGAAGTCTGCTTAAATGCAAGGGAACAATTTTCTTTTCCTTGGGAAGAAACAGGTTTAAAAATTCACAGAGTAATTAGATTTTCCAGTTCCCTTGACCTACATTTATTACAAGATTAGAAATTGCACTGTTCAATAACTACGTCCTGGCAAGTTTTATGTAACATTCTTTTCTACATTTCATTTATTATGGTTAATAAAATTGAAATATTTGCTTTGGAGGGGCTTTCAGTCCTCTACTTAACATTTATTCTGCAGAGAAATAGATACTTAGATTTTTTTTCTCACCTCTGCAAATAGCACATCAAATGAATTACAATTGCTTTATAGTAACCAGTGTTTGTGGTTATCATCATTCCAGATAATAATTTGTTCTGTCACAGTTATAACATTTCTTTGATATTCAGCAGTCAAACCAGCACAAAAATCTGGAAGTTCAGAAGCAAACAGTGTACTGAGAATGCATACCTCTAGTGCTGCATCGTGTGGGCTTGTGGAACAGTAAATCCTCGTTCAGCTGCCTTGTAGCCTTGTGAAAGGCTGCCTGCAGCTCTAGGCTCAGGCATTGTTTCAGCAGAACTTGGAGTAGCATTGAGGTTGGGAAGGTTGACCTGAGTGAATGGTTAGCACCTTTTCCAAACCTAGAAGAAAAAATAATCTTAAACATATCTGAATATAAGAAGGCTTGCTATATAGCAAGGGTCAATATTCATCAGTTAGTTGTTATTTAAGGTGGTTTACTCCCCCATGGTACAATAGGAGAGAGCAGTGATTCTTCTGAGATTTTGTACTATGTGGTTAGCTATAAGGAAGCAAATGAGAATACTGCCAAGCTCACTTCCCTGCAAACTTAAAATGTAATCATGCTAATGATTTAACAGTTACGAAAATGACCGCATTATTTTAGAAATGCTTTTAGTGCCAAAAAGCTTGCCAAATCATATGCACACTCTCTTCAGGTAAACACTGAACAGAGAGAAGTTTAAAAAATGGATAGCTTCATTTATTTCTGTATTCTGCATCTACATAAAGCACCTTTTATATAGTAAGTCCCATATTGATTTTTCCCTCAGAGCCAGGTCCTCACATAAATCTGTTGTAAAATGTGCTTTAAAGAGACTACACGTATGTGCTCCCTATGATAAGGATTGCATTCCCCATCCATAGGGGATTCACCCTTATTTTCAGGTGAATCTAGAGCACTACTACAGCTGCCAACAAATATCTTTTCTTTTGGTTTGTTATCATTGAAGAACTTGCATGAACTGTATGCAATTACACTATTACTGTTTGCCAACCAAGCTTTATAATCTTTCCTTTTATGAGAAAGTATCATTAACATTGCTTTGATGTCTGGTAGCAGTGACCTTCCTGGTAAAGATAGGGTTTTGTATAAAATGTTTACAAATGGTGATGGATAATAGTCACCAGTGAATGAAATGGGGAGATCAATTAAATACAGCTATGTTTATTTTATTGTAGACAACTAAGTAAGTAAGTTTATACATTGAATATTGTATGGTTTTGTGTGCTTTTTATGGGTTCAGTGGGTTGTGATTGATTTTTGATGTGCTTAAATTGAAGTCCTTTTAGCAAAATAGAAAGAGTAGTACTTTACAGAGCTGTTTAGTATGTTTTGTTTGGCTTCTACAATAAAGCTAGATAGATAACACTCAACTTTAGTAGAAGTACCCAAAGAAGACTTTTTTCTAAATGGGTGCAAAATTCTTTTATCTTTATCATAGAGACAGCTTCAACCTCCATGGATTTTTCCAGACTTCATGAAACAAGTAACTATGAAATGTATTTCAGATTCTCTGTTAAGATTATGTAATCTTAAATTTGGGTTTAAGCTCCTCAATCTGTAATGGTTTGTTAGTGGGCGTCCGGTTGTTTAATTTTACATTCACAAATATTCTTCCTGTGAAAACTGCATTTCACAATTGGGTCCTTAGTGTTTTATCCTCCTTAGCTGCAAATTTATTGCCCTAATACTGTTGTATTCAAAATTCTAGTAGTAGACTGGTTTTGGTGTGGAGTGGAAGTAGTGTGAGGAAGCTGTATGAGTTACTGGACTTGTTCAGTGATAAAGTTACGCCTTCCAGTGAAACTCTGCTTTACCTGCAAACATTTAAAGATATTGTGGCCCTATGAAGATTGTAGTAGTATAATCAGGTTCTTCATTGGTTGTTGTTCATTTACTTAAATAAAATAGGGTAAAACATGTCTAGGTTTTGAGGAGTTTGGCTTCTTGGGAATGTAGGACTTCACTGACTCAAAGCTGGGAAAATACTTGAATTGTTGTGGAATTTACCTGTGGTTAAGAAGTTATCACTCCCATAGCAGCAGTAGCAAGTCTTGCCAAATATCAGCTGCCCCGTAGTGCTAGTTTAAGGCACAGGGGAAGTGGCACTTTGAACTGGGCTGCCAAGAGATGGGCACATGTTCTGTTTGGCTAAATCTATTGTAAGAGTGTGTTTTGCAGCAATGGGGTAAGGGAAGGTGTTGAGAGTGGGATTACCTCAAAGTCATGCAGTTCTTTCTGGCAAAGCTTACCTCTTAGAAGCCAAGTTAATAATAAAATGGTAGTTGCATTGTATTATTAACAGATGTATCAAAAATGGAAGGATAGACTGCCATTTAAGCAATCATCTTTACTGATCTAATGGAAGTCTGCTGGATTGGACTTGGCACTCAAGTCCCACTGAACAGGTCATTTATTTATGTTTATTTTGTTGTGTTTGTGTAGCCAGGTTACTGACTATTGGGGCTTATCTATTTCTGATATGACCCTATATAAATCTATTAGAAGTGCTTGCCTGATAATGAGCATCTTTTTTTTTGACTGTTAGAAACCCAATATTTGTAGTAGAACATCACTGGAGCCTTGGCCAAACTATGCTTAATGAGAAACTGTGTTAAACAGGAGTGGAGGCTATTTTGTGTATCTCTGAGTTCAAGGAATATTCGACATAATTACTAAAGGTAATTCTGTGTGAGAAGTAAACAATAATTAAAGTTTACTCTTACGTCTGGTTGAATTTCAAAGGTAAATCTTTGTAGTAGAGAATAGGGGTATCTTAAATATCTGAACAATATTGAGTGTTGTGTTGCATGCTTCATCCAACTTACTGGAAAAACTGATTACCACAAAGGTGTGGTAGCAGAGAAAGCAATAAAACTCCCTGAGTCTTCCTCTGTACTGTTTTCATCTGAAGGCTTCATTCCAAAATGCTGGCTTTTGACCCCGATGTGTTTAGTCAGGCTTAGTGTCTCTTATATGAAGCAACCTTTAAAAAGGATCAGATCTACAGGTCAATATGGGTGGAACAGACTCATAATAGGTACCCCACCAACTTTTAATCATAGTTAGTCATGATCATCTTTATGACCTGTTACAAGACAGTAAAATTGATTATGGGCTACTTGAAAACACCTAGAGATGCAAGCTGATCATTGCTCTGTTTTAAAAGAGGGTATATAAAGACTGAATGCATTACTAGCTTTGGAGCCAAATTACAGTGCGGCCTGGTATTATCACTTTCATTTCAGTGACTGTGGTTTAGTTACTGTTACTAAATATATGCAGCAGAACTGTTTGCATTTTGACAGTTGAACCTCCTAGTGTTGTGAGGGCCAGAGGCAGGTAGCATTTAAGCTGTGCATAAGAGGGGCTTTGCTCGGTCAGTGGCGCAGATGTGTGCCTGTTTTGGTTTTGAACATAGAGAATTGTGCAAGGACATTTTCTGGGCAATCAGGAGATTTGCATGTCAGCTCACATGTTGGTAGCAGTAGGAAATCACTGAGTGGCTCTGGATTTTAGCCTAGTGATTACCATATGCTTGGGGTTCTGTTGCTTAGCTTGTGAGCAGGTGGAGTGGTTTTTCTGTGTATGGTTACAGTAAAATGGCATTGATATGGGAGATGGAGTCAAACAGAAGTAGGTTATTAGAGCTAGCTAGGACTTCTTCAAGATTTTTTCTTTCTCCCATGAAAGAATGTTTTACTGAAGAATTGTATTTATTTGGCTAGCTATCCCTGGAAAACTTTCCAGTTCTTATGAAAATAGAATTAGTACTTGAGAAAGATCATCAGAATGGACAGATGATTGGAGCACTCAGACCCAGTAAGCTCCAATTTAGGAACAGCCAAGAAAGGAACTTCTTGTTTCTCTGAGCAGTGCTCTGAGTGTTTTTCTTTGTGACATAATCAATATTTATTATTTAAGTTGAATATATTAACATTTATATTGCATGTTTTGATAAATATCTGTTGGAACTTGTCTGTTTATCTTTTTGTAAAGATTTTGGTTTTTTTTCCTTCATACAACTAGTATGAGAGGAGTCCAGTGTATGCAAGCAGGCAGTCTTGAGAATGCATTTACTTGCATTATAATTTCTCTTAATAGTAATATAAAACCTTTCTCCCAAATTTTAGGAAGATAGATAAAAAAAAAAAAATAAAATCCAACCAAACCCCCAAAAGAGAGTTGTAATGAATAACACTAACTTTTCCTTCTGGAGTTACTCCCAAAGTTAGTAAACTGGGCTTTAGTTACTGCATTATCAGAACTATCACTTGCTCCCAATAGAAGCTGGGAAAATGGTTACTGAACTATGTCCTGAGAGACAACAAATACGGGCAATTTCAAATCAAAGCCTCAGGGTGTTTGATTCTGGAATGCAACTTCTTATTAAGATGTGTGTTAACAGCTTCAATCTTTCAGTGTAATGAGGCTCTGATTTTACTATTCTCTTGATGACAACTCTTAAAATATTGATGGAAGTGGTGTTTAGTGTAAGCATGCTGTAAATTAATACCTTCTGCATTGTTATAGCTTATAAAATTGAACCGCAGTGAGTTAGTTTGTCCATTGTTCTATTAAAGTTCATTCTTTCCTGAATTTGGGAACAAATCCAGCTCTTTTGGACTCCTACACATAAAAAAATGTTTTCTACTGCAGTGATTAAGACTTTCTCTGGAAGAAAATTCTTGTTATCATTATAGTTCTTTTCTGGTTGGTCTGTGTATTGTTAAACTGTGTCTCTTCAGCTTGTGGCTATGTCCTTGTATTGCAATTGTCTCTTCAGCCATCTGAGGGCTGCTTTTTTTTTTTTTAAACTTTTGCTATATTACTTCAGTTGTTAAATAATTAATGTAGCATATTCAAAACCTCCACTGTGCCTGTGCAAGCTTTGTAAATTTACCTCACTGACCAAATCAGATAGAACTCTTATTGTAATCTTAGCTGATTTATGACATTATAGCTTTATATTTATCATAAGATTTCCTAAAATATTGTTTGCAGCTTCATCTCAAGGCTTCCATATTTGTGTGAGCATGTGTGTGAATTTTCAGAGGTGGTGCTGAGTCCACCTCATTCTCAAGAAATCAAACAGGAGTGTAGACAGCTTACAAAGTTTCGACAGTGTTATGCACAGTATCAGTACTAAACTTTGGTTTTAAAAGCTTCATTTTCCATTTACTACATATTTTAATATTGCTTTTACTAGGAGCAATGAGTAATAAATGAATGACATTTCTGATTAAATTAGAATTGTTTCTTTGGAATGAGTGGGCAAAGGATAAGTGAGGAACCCTGTAAAATTTCTTAAAAGAGAGTGCATCTTGGAACTTAAGCTACATTTATATAAATTATATGCTAAAATACAACTCTAGGACAATAGCTTAGGGAAAACTTTATTTCTTATTCTAGTTTTGTAGCCAGTTTTAACATTTCTCACAAGGTGTAAAAGGCAAAAATTGTGAAGGGATGAGACTTCTTTTGATTTTTGTATTATTTCCTGAGCCTTACCATTTCTGTTCTTAGATTTTAGGTAAGGCATCTTTTTATAAGAGAAAATTCTGGCAATGCGATGTATTTCTGGAAACATACAATATGTCACAACCTTTTCTTTTGTCTAATGGCAATTATGGACCTGAGATCTGTGGTTCATTTTCACACCTCCCCTCTGCCTGAATAATGAAGACTCATTCTGGGGAGAGACTAAAGATCTCATGGATTAAACATATCCCATGGATTGCTAATATTAGCAGGAAACTTGTCAGACTGACACCATAAGGGCAGTGCCTTACTACAAGTCTTGTTATTTTGGATTTTGAAAGAAATGAGGATAGTATGGTGTGAATTAAGTTTGGAATAAGGTTTAGAATTTGACTGAGGCCAAATCCATTTTAGATGGTTAGAAGGTATAGGCTTCACAATTCATATCCTGACTATGGAAATGCTAAAAGGTCAGTTGTAATTGTAAATTTATTGCTTTTCAAAGTGGTGACACATCTTTTGAAATCATCTATTAGAGTCAAGATACTTGCCTTGGAATGTGGCTGGAACCAGATTTTGCAATTGGATACTTGGACTTTGCAGATGGATGCTGGTTTTCCCCTGATAGTAGGACCAAAACTGTTGGCAACAGTGCAGATAATTTCTAGAGATGCAGTCTAAGTTGCACCAGAGTCCAGTAAAATAAATGAAAACTGAACGTCTAAATTAAAATTCCGTAAGTGCTGAGTGTGTGCATTTTAGCCTTCACATCTCCTTCCTTTTCTGATTTTCTCCGATTATCCCTATGACATTTCCTTCTGTTTTTTCTTTTCCCCTCCTCCCCCCACCTGCTGCTTGAGAAGTGTTCTCTCCTTTATATCTGTTTTGTGTCATAATCATATCTAGGCTGCTGCCAGATGGGCATTCACAAAAGTCTGATAGTCTTTTGGAACTTCATCTGTGTGAAAATGATCTGAATAGATCCAATTGTAGAGTTGGGATTATGCTTGTTAAGAGTGCTGTGAGTTTGATGTGTAAGCATTGCTTCAGTATTAGAGACTGTAAAGCCATTTCATCCTGGAACACTGCTAAATTGCATACTAATTGTATTATGTGGACTTTGGTTGTGTGCTTTCCTGGTTCAACAACAGTGGAGCAGTCCCATTTAACTGTGAAGTAATGTCTGCCATTCAATTTTTCCTCAGTTGAACTGAACGTACAGACCTCATATAATAAAGTCTAAATACAAAGAATGAGCATGTAGTACAAGTGGTTTACTATACAAATTTTAAATTCTTACTGACACCAGCCATCCTAAACATTTTGTAAGTGTAATGTACGTGCATTATACAGAGATGCTGGTTCATTTTAAAGTAGGATTAATTATTTTACCGACTTCTCTGTTACAGTGATTTTGATACATGCAGAGAAACTGCTTCAGTGGACTCATTTCTAAAAGTACTGTAATATTTGTGCTTATGTTAGGAACTGTATAGTTCTACAGATACAATCATAATGCTCTCTTGGCAGATAGCTTAAGACATCTATCAAGTCTATAGCTACTGAGGATTTGCCACCTTATGAGCTTTAACTTTATTTGTAGTATGTTGCCTTGTTTTTCTGAGTGATTAGTCTTAAAATACTAAAGGCAATTTCAGATGTAAGATAAAGAAACTGTCCTTTCAGATATTTTCTTTTTGAGTAATACTTTATGAAAGAAATGTTT
The DNA here is from genome assembly GCA_024733675.1 of Psilopsiagon aymara. Taxonomy (NCBI): domain Eukaryota; kingdom Metazoa; phylum Chordata; class Aves; order Psittaciformes; family Psittacidae; genus Psilopsiagon; species Psilopsiagon aymara. The sequence continues at coordinate 22,446 of JANRGW010002909.1, read as the reverse complement.
AGAAGAAAAGTGAATGGAAAGATATGACTCAACAGCTGAAGTTCAACATAAACTGATAATAGAAGTAAGATTTTGATGTACATCAAGGCAACTCATTAATCTGGGAACAAAATTTGCATCATGATCAGCAGTCTTCCTGTACTGTGCAGCTAGCGTGCTCCAAACCAAGTTTGTAGCGCATCCTAAACCCTCCGTACCTTTAAGTTCTCTTTACATGAACTAGGGCTGGCCTGTGTAGACCCTTAACAATTATTTTACAATGTGAAATTAAAACTATCAATTTTCATTTTGCTTTGAAACAGTATACAAATATGTTAAACTTTCCTTTAGAAAGCACACTGCTGCCCCTGCTCTTCTAGCAGTGGAAACATTTCAAATTGCCTGCAAAAGAAGACTGAAATAGTTGCAAGTTAGTTTTTTGTTGTTCTTTTTGGTTCTGTGGCTTTTCTTAAGCTGTTGCTCCTCGATTGTCTTCTAGAACAAAATGGCTGTTGCTTGAGAACATGTAGGCTGAGATCTAGGTTGAGAGATCTAGGTTGATCTGAAAGTAAGTTGAAGTGGAACTATAGAATTTCTGAAAACTAAAGTAACAAGAATGAGGATTCAGAAAAAGAATGGAACAGCAAGGGTTCAGACTTAAGCAGGGGAAGTTTAGATTGGATACAAGGAAGAAATTCTTTACCGTAATGGTGGTGAGGCACTGGAATGGGTTGCCCAGGAGGCTGTGAATGCTCCATCGCAGGCAGTGTTCAAGGCAAGGTTGGACAGAGCCTTGGGTGGCATGGTTTAGTGTGAGGTGTCCCTGCCCATGGCAGGGGGGTTGGAACTAGATGATCTTAAAGTTCTTTCCAATCCTAACTGTTCTATGATTCTATGATGGGTGGAAAAATCCCCCAAAGAACAAAGATGCTTTTATGGTGCATGCTAGCTGCAGGTAGCAAAAATGTTATTTGGTTTACCCATCTGAATTAAGATTTTGGTCTTTGCATCAGTGAAAGCATGTTTTCTGCTGCTGCCAGCTACCATTTTGGGAACCTCCTTGCATATGGTATTTGTGATATTTCCTCCTTAACAAAGAGCCAACATTTTGTTGCTGTTGGTGACTAAACAGAAGAATGCTTCTGAAAATGTGTTTACCTTTTTGGTTTTAATGATCTGGGGTTTTTGTTATATAGAAGCCATCTGTAGAGTTGCTTTAAGAAGGTATAAATCTGTTCAGAAGGGAAACAAGTTCATTCCACACATTGTACGTGTGGTTTAAAATCACATTGTCTTCAGTCAGAACACAAAACATCCAATTACTTAGATGACATTTCTGTCATCTGGTAGTTTAAACAACGTTAATTCTCATTATTCCTTGGTGAGAAAGGAGTGTTTGCTTACCTGCAAGTGGACGTGTCAGTTTATGTGTCTAATGATATCTGTATTTTGGTACAGTGTTTCTCATAGGTGCAGAAAATACAGCAGGTATTTTTCCTGCATTGTTTTATCGGATTGTGAAGTGTTCTGATGTGCTTACAGTATGCTGAGTTATTGTAAGCCAGCTGTAAAGCACTCCTCTGTTCAGGAACTTTCGTACTAAATGCATCTCTTTCAAGGCACGTTAATGAGCTTATAATAACTTCCCACCTGTAGTTCAAATGCAGCTCCTAGAGTATCACTCTTCATATTCTTTTCCATAATTAATTTGCAGAGAGGAAACCTCTTCTGGGACTGGGAAGGTTTGGTTTCATTTGTATCTTCTAGCCATAAGATACAGGCTTTTCTATGGATATGGACTGAAAAATGCTAAAATACAGCTTAAATCCTAACAGTCCTGCTTTGGAGTAGAGGAAAGGACCTGTTGACATTTTTAGTCCTACTTTTTCAAGTCCTTGCCCTAGGAAGAAAGATTTTTTTCCCCCTAATTGTTTGTTCTTGAGAGCAGGGTAGTCTGACCAGTAGCTATGTCTCATTTATACAAAAGGAAATAAAATGTTAGTCAGCTGTCACTGCTGAAGACCTGTGATGACACTGACATGCAAAAGTAAGTGGTGTCTGTGGTGGTATGTCCATAAACCCTGTAAGACTTTTAGCATTAAAGTAATATAAGTACTGGCTATTATTTTTCATGTTTCTCTTGCTTCCATGACAAGAAAAATTTCTACTCTGAATCAGGGTTTCTTAGGATAAAACCCATTTTTGGAATGTATTTCTGCTAATATGCTAGAGAACAAGACTAAGCATGTACTAGCATTCTCAATTTTCTTTGACATTCACGATTTCCAGCACAGCTGCTTTTTTCTTGTCTTTTTACTTTTTTTTTTTTTTTTAAACGAATATCAGATCTTTGTAATGCCAGAAAGGGTGTCCCATTGCAAGCACAAAAACCCCCCAACAATCCAGCAGGCAATAAATGGAATTGATTCTTTTTTTACCCTTAAAGTAACTTGAGCAGCATGCAGGGTTTTGGAACAAGATGTGGTATGTGTTTATTTTGGTAATAACTGCCTTATGCTTTTTTTGTTTTTTAATTCACTCATTTCCTTTCACAAGGGGGGTTGGACACTAACAGAACAGAACTGTAAAGAGAGTTACCTTAGATACATTCCATTGTGTTATAAACTGATGGAATCAAACTGCTTGATAGGCAGGGTAACTATACCCAAATATATTTTGTGTATTAAATAGACATTAAACATAACACAAACTCAGAGCCTTAAAGGTCGTTTTCAAAGATGCCTGAAAGAAAGAGAAGGAGAACAGTGATTTCCTTAATACTGGATTATGCTGTCAGAGTTTATGGAAGAGTTATGATAATATAGTGGTGACCAGCCAGTGCTGTCACTTACTATTAAAAGCCATACATAATGATATGCTATATCTTGCTATATCATTTTGTGCCGGCTATGTGATTATCTCCTTGGAAAAAGAATATGAATCATGCCTAAGACATGCAAGTCTTTTCCCCTCTTTCTCCTGAAAAGGTATTGAGGCAGAAACAGTGTAGTACAAAAGCTTTCCACTGTTTTAGGAGGGCAAAGGCAGTAAAGCTGAGACTCAAGCATTTAGGAGCCTGATTCCGATTGAAATCAATAGCAATTTGGTGCTTATGTGGGTCTGACTTCTGGCCAGTCTGCATAACAATGTTATTGGGAGGAAATATGGATGGGATGGAATCTACAGCCAGCGCGTTTTGGGTTCCACTTCCATTCTTATATTGGTCCTACCCACTGTTTGAACAATGCTAGTCTGCCCTTGGACCACCATCAGCGATGAGTTTGCTGACAGCTTGTTCTTTGTGACAGTCAAGTCAAGATTTCCACCGACAGTAGCCCACAGCAAAGACTCCTTAAATAAGGGAGGACAACACAGTTTTTTGTGTTGTCTTTCTTTATTTTGATTCCTACATCAGCCACAGTTATCTCAATGCATGATATATGTTTTTCACTTTTTAACTTAAAAAATTAGTTTTCCTGCTACCAGTAGCATGCATTTTGCATTTGTATTTAAGAAAGGGAAAGGTTCCATACTTTGGAAAGCTGCTTGTTTCTTGGGTTTCTTTGCTTGTTTTATGTTTGTGTGTAATTAAATCAAAATGTCCTCCCCTCTCTCTTCTGAAAAAAACGAAGAAAAGGTTCTTAATCCTGGATCTGTGTGGCAGCATATTTTGTAGCTACAGTTATTACAAAGGTAAGGTGATGGGCATAGAGTTTGGGACTTCCTCTCTGATATTTGTGTCCCATCTTCTGGCTGGGACAGTTCATATGCTCTGAAATTAAATGTAAAGCACTCTTGGTGTTTATATCTTCTGTCACTGCATTGTGCAAACATATCCGTCAATGTCTTTTGAGCTGCAGTCTGCTTTGAAGAGTTTCTTGTGGTGCTGCCCACACAAGAGGCTCAGCAGATGGAATTTGTAGCAGAAGCTCCCAGCCTTGCCTTCTATCCTGAAGTGAAAACTGAAGATAGAATTTGCTTGTTGGCAAATACAAACCCCAAACCATTGAGAAAATTTGTATTATAATGGATGTGGATGTATAAACGGTGTTACAGAGGCAGTAACTCTTCCAACAGTGCCATTCTCTATGGAATGTGTGCTCAGGACTGGGCAATAGGAAGGTGCTGTGCTCTTTCGTAGATTCTTCCCTCTCCATCTGTCTCTTGATTGGAGCCATAGCCTTTTGATTATTGCTTATAAAAGCATCAGAGATGAAACTGAATAGGGGATGAAAATCCCAGAAATTTTAAGACAGTTTTAGCTTTTTGTTAGCTTTAGTTCTTCCCTGGATGATTGAATCACTGAATTATTTTTTTGAGAACAATTTCTTGGTGGGGAAATTGTGTGTTATGTGTTATAGTTTGCCTTAAGTGTATACTTGGACTGCAAAGTAAGCTTACACATTGCTGTGATATTATATATTGCTTTCAGAAAAAGGTTAAAAGGGAAAATTTATCTTGGCAGACTAATAGAATTTTCTCATGGTTTAACTGCTTCTCCTCATATTTCAGTATAGTTTGAGTTCAGAGGATCACTAGGTTAGGCAATCAAAATGTGGTGTAGTGAATGTCTAGCATCTTGAAATAGCAGCCTTCCCTGTGTCTTGGAAGTTTGGCACAGTTTGCACTGATAATTTCTCTGTTTTTTCATGTCATTTACTCCTTTGCAATGTCCTTTCAACTGTGATCTAATAATTTATAATTAATAAAAGCTAGCCTACTCACTATAGTTTATTATCTAAAATAGCTAAAGGCAAAATGCTAATTTTGGTGTCTGTGTGAATCCAGAGCGCTAATGACAAGTGACTGTGCATGTATCTACATTATAGTTAAAGGTGTATCAGCAACATGTAGAGATACTGCTTTGCAAATGTTGATCTAGCTAGCCTAGGCAACAGCATTGATGCTACGAGAGCACTGAATTTGACTTCAGTTGTACAAATCTGGGTAGTATCCTGGTACTATATGGTAATTGAAGCCTCTGCAGTGCTATCTTGCTTCTAACTAATGAGTTTTGGCCTAAGTCAGCTTCAGTCCTGCTTTCGGCTGAAACTTGCAAGTAGCTTGAAACTCATTCTGAATAAAGAGGAGATACTCAAAGTAATGAAATGGATTAATTTGAAGGCACATGCCAGTCAAGATGAAAGAGGTCAAGTTGCATCTTATGACTACTTGGTTGATCTTACGACTATTTTCTTGACCGGGAAGCAGTAACATTGCAGCCAGACCATGTGTGTCTAGCTTTAGGTCTCAGCTTGATCAAGGGGCTGTGTTTCTATGCAGTTTGTGTAGAAAATCCAACTCTTTTCTTTGTCTTCCTCATCTTCGGACTAAACTGGTTTCATCATGCATTGTGTCAGCTATTATTAATGTCATTGCACTTATTATTTTCACTAATGCCACATGTATGCATTAGGTTTCAGGAGTTCATGAGATTTAGAAAAAAATCCACGTGCACCTGACTTCTGCTTGATTCCCAAGGTTTTTAAACTTTTATTTAGAAGCATGAACTCCATTATAAATACTTTTTAAATGGCCAATGTCCTCATGCTTCTAAGAATAATGTAAGAATCTGTGTTTGAAACTCCTCAGCTGAGTAGTCTCTTACTTCTTCCCTGGATATGCCAATTCCTAGATAGCCACATAAAAGGTGGGGGGTGCCACCTTCTGCTTTGGTAGTGCTTCTAAGTGTTATATTCTGTGTTTTAATCTGGTCTTGGTGTGGCACTTGTACTACAAGCCTGTTTGTTGGGTTGATTAGCAGCTTGTGATTGGTAGGCATGAGATGGGTCCATGAAATGCTCAGCTAAACCAAGGTCTTGGCACGCAGAGTAGTAGAATGTCTGGTCCTCAGCTAACTTCATTGGTGAGTTACAGCACCAATGAATTGTCTGGTGCCAGAGCTTTGAAAGCAGATTTATATTTATAAATACAAATGTTACTCAGAGCAGAGCCAGTTGGTGTGAGGTAACAAGTTGCTGTGCCTCAGTAGGTCTGTATGCTCTGTGCTCTTAAAATGTGGCAGGCACAAGTAATTTGAGTGAGCGTACTCCATAGTGAATGGAGCTGAGCTGCTGTGAGTTACAAGGCACTTTTTTGTTGACTTGCACAGCCAATTACCATAGGTCAGCTGAGATGTGATACTTGATTCCAGCAATTCATCTGAACCTTTGAGTCCTCAGACTCCTTAAAATCTCTGTGGATGTGGCACTAATGATGTAGAAGCAACTTATCTGAAAGTTCTTTCATCTACTATTTGATCAGGGAAGACACTTAAGCCTACATTTGCATGAGAGGGGAGAAGCTGGCAGGGCATTTTTCCACACTGCTTTGGAACTTGCACTTCCCGCAACACCAAAATAGTTCTGGGACATGCTGCAGTGGCCCACTTGTTTTTCTTAGCAGTAAGGGTTTGGGAGGATTCTGGTGAAAGATTGTAAATATATCTTTTCAGCTGTTGGGCTATGTTTATTATCCAGTAAAAGGGAGCTACTGCTTTAGTATATCTTTATAACTGACACTCTAAAAATATAATCTCAAGGTAAGGATAAGTGTCCCTTTCTTTGGAGTGACTGGATTTGTATGGAGTAGCAATGAAAAGCCATATACAAGAAAGAGGGCAAATCCATCTTGCTAGGATAATGTGTAGCACTGTGTATGTATATATACATATATATATATCTCAAGATACTTAGAAGAAGATTTGATAATGAATTGAGGGAAAATTCTCAGTGAACTGGTAGTTTATAATTTTAGTTACAGTAAGTCTACCTAATATTGGATTGCCATTTGCTTCCTTCCCATGGACATACAGAATTACTCCAAGAAGTAAAATATTTGAGGGTGGAATTGCGGTTGCAAAGGACAGAAAATCAGAAAATGAGAATTATTTTGCCAGCTTGCTTTAGTTCTGTAGAATTTGTTACTTTCAAACAGAAAAATCACCTCCCACCACTCCTCACATCGTATATTCTCTCTAATAAATGGAAGCTATGTGATATAGCATATGTGATATGGAATGATAGTGATAGGGGTTTGAAAATAGGCTTTCACATATTAATGGGATGATAAACATCAGGACAGAAACAAAGTTTTATTGAAAACAGTATAGCTGCAAATAGGATTAAAGAGCACAAAACGAACTGCCGGTGGATTGCTTAGTATAAGAGAGTAATTTCTCCCACTTTGATTTATAACTCTTGCCTCACCTTCAAGATTTTAGGGAGAATGCACAGAAAAATACAATATTACGAGGCTGTTGTAACTCTATATAGAAGATGATGAGCTTGTATCTCATGCACAAATATATCTCAAGCTTCAAGACGCCATGGGATCATATTTCATTTGCATCATAAGTTATAAGTGATCTCTGTATTAGCTTTTCCCCTCCTTCCATCACCTTTTACCTTCCAAAGTTCTTCTGAACAGATTGCATCTCTTTAGAGTTATATTTGCTTTGCTAATGGCTATTTTTGGCTTATCAAATGACCTGCTCTACTGCTGAAGCTCTGTTTCAGTGTCTTCTCTAATTTAGAAACTTTCTTAGAATGGAAATTTCAAAGCCCCAGAGTCCCATTTTCCTAAGTAACTGAAGAGCTAAGTTACTTCTGCTACTTTTGAAAATTTTAACACAGATGGGGTTTTTATTTGTGTTTACAGAGAACTAGGTACAAGCGGAAAACAAGTTGGAATTTTTTTCTCATAGGTATGATTTAAAATGCAGGTTTACTGTTTGTTTAAAGCAAGTCAAAATCACCTATTCCTTGCTGAGTAGTTTGGTATGTGCTGAATTAACTTAAATCAGATGCTCTCTTGGCTAAAGACTTTCTATTTTCAGGACGTCTTACAGAGGGTGCGGAAGTTTTCCTGAGAAAATTGATCTACAGCATCAGAGAATGCACATGGGTGGAAACAAAACTGTTAAGAAAGAGGCGTGAGTTGTTTTTTGCCTGGAGGCAAGATCTTAATAAAATATTTGCAGCCAGGATGACATAGCCCTATGATTGTGATGCGGACGCAGAAAGGTGCCTCACATCTGATGCCCACAGTAGTATGGACTCTAAGCACAGTGTAGGTAGGTAACTGAGTCTTCTATTGTATTTATTTCTTCCATTTAGTCTGTCAGGGGTAATCAAATGTTACCTACAAAGAGTGAGGAAAATGTTTACAATAGACAGAGCAAAGAGGAAGACATTACTGTAATTCATTTTTTGGGGAATACTGTGTACTATTCTGCTCTTCTCTGTTCATGAAGGATGGATTAAAACTGGAACAGGTGCAGGGAAAGGCTATGAGGGTCATCACAGGAATGTTCAGTATATTCTAAGAGCCCATAAAAGCTTTGTTTTCATGTACTAAATAAACCCATGCCTCTATAAATATAAGGGAGGGGAAAATATAGTCAGGCTGAGCAATGTGGGGATAAGAACCTCTGGGTGTGAACTGGGCTGAAATAAAGTTTTTAAAACCACCTAACCCTCAAGTAGGAGGCGTGAGAATGGGAGCCCTAACTTCAATTAGGACCAACGAGTTTAAGAAAGCAGTACTTTAACATTGAGAAGATGACAGCCTGGAAATTGAGGTGATTCTTTTCCATCCTGTTCCCATGTAGGCTTTACAAGAAGAAAAGACGATGAAAATGTTAGCAGTATCTCTGTTTCAGAGTTCACAGAATGGTTGAGGTTGGAAGGAAAGTCTGGGGATTGTCTAATCCAAAGACTTCTTAAGCAGGGTCAGCCAGAACAGGTTGCTTAGGGCTGTGAGCAGCTGTGTTTTGAATATATCCAGGGATGGAGGCTCTATAACCTCTCTTGGCAGACTTATCTGTGGTTTGATCACCCTTACTTAGTAGAAAAATGGTTTTGGTTCAGATGGAATTTCATGTGTTTTAATTTTTGCCCGTTGCATCTTATCCTGTCACTGGGCACTACTGAGAAGTCTGTTTTCCTGTTCTTTGTTCCCTCCTATCTGATATTTATACACATGTGTAGGTCCCCCTGAGCCTTTTCTTCTCCAAGATGACCACTTGCAGCTCTCTCGGCTTCTTATGTTGGATGCTTCAGCTCTTTAATTATCGAAGTTGCCTTTTGGTGAATGCACTCCAGTAAGTCTCCATCTTGCACTGGGAAGATGTGCTGGATTTGGCTGGGGTAGAGTTAATTTTCTTCTTGGTATCTAGTATAGGGCTCTGTTTTGGATTTGTGCTGAAAACAGTGTCGCTAATACAGAGGTGTTTTTTAGCTACTGCTGAGCAGTGCTTACTCAGATTGAAGGCCTTTTCTGCCTCTCACCCCAGCCCACCAGCGAGTAGGCTGAGGGTGCACAAGCAGTTGAGAGGAGGCACAGCTGGGACAGCTGACCAAAACGATATTCCAGACCATATGGCCTCATGCTCAGCCTATAAAGCTACAGGGAGAAGAAGGAAGGGGGGATGTTAGGAGTGATGGTATTTATCTTCCAAAGTAACTGTTACGTGTGATAGAGCCTGGCTTTTCTGGAGATGGCTGCCAAGGGAAACTGGTGAATGAATTTCTTGGTTTGCTTTGCTTGTGCACGTAGCTATTCCTATTAAACTCTCTTTATCTCAACCCATGAGTTTTTGCACTTTTACCCTTCTGATTCTTTTCCCCATTCCATCATGGAGGGAGTGAGCACCTGCGTGGTGCTTAGTTGCTGGCTGGGGTTAAACCAGGACAGGAACCTGGCAGTGAGCCCAGCACTCCAGCTGTGTATCACCAGGGCTTGATAGAGGGGAAGGATCACCTGCTTTGTCTTGTTGGCAATGCTGTTCCTAATGCAGTCCAGGGAGCTCTCCGCCTTCCTTACTCCAAGGGCATGTTGCTGGCTCATGGTTAACATATGCGATGGAAAGACTCCAAGGGCCTTCTCTGCAGAGCTGTTTTCCAGCTGCTCAGCTCCCAGCCTGTACTGGAGCCTGGGATCTTTCATGCCTAGATGCAGGACTTCACATTTTCCTTTTCTGATCTTCATGAAGTTTTTCTCTGCCTGTTTCTTCTTTCTGACAAAGTCCTCCTGGAAAGCAGTGGAATGCAGTGCACCTGTTTTGTACTGCCTGTGAACTTGCTGAAGGTATACTCTTTCCCTTCATACAAGTCATTAATGAGAGTGTTAGATAGCACTGGCCCCAGTATTGACCCCTGGAATACACCACCAGTGACCTGCCTCCAGCTAGACTGTGTGCCACTGTTCACAACCCTCTTGGCCTGGCCACTCTAGGCATTAAATCCACCTCACTGTCCACTGATCTAACCCAAATGTTGTCAGCTTGTCTATGGGGACATTAAACTTAGATACTGTCAAAGGCCTTACTAAAGATTGCAAAGAGTTTCAGTAAATTTCAAAAAAATTACTGTTAATAGCACATAGACAAAGTGGAATAACATAAGGAAAGTAATGAGGGTAGGAGAGATGTGGCAACCAGAAATAAAGCCCTGGTAAAAATAAAAGTAAAGATCCTTATGTTTTTTCAGAGCAAGAACTGAACAGAGTGATTCCACAAATTATCTAGTGGAATTTATACAACAGCTTGTATACCAACTGCTATTGCCTTTCAAGTGTTGATATAGAAAAGTATAGAATAGAGTTTGTTAATAAAATTATATGTTACAGTTAGAACAAATTACTTTTAGTGTATACAAAAAGTTGATTGCTGTTATTGGTATTAGGCTGTTTGCAGCAGGTTGAGAGTGGTGAAAAATAAATAAATAAATAAAAATTCAATGCTTTTTTCTCAGCTGTTTTGTATGCTGTCAGCACTGCCATTTGCACCGTAAAAGGATGCTCTATCTAACCAGTGGATAAAGCTGACTTTTGGAAACAGGATTCCTGAATATTTAAATTACAGGAAGAGAAATTGTGTGATAGGAGGGAATGATTGTAGTGAGGTCAAAGTGAGTAGACCAGTAATGCAGAGTTATATTTGATTCTGGAGGCAATTCAAAACCAGCCTTAGCGTGTGAGTATCCTGTACTCCTACCTGTATTAGCTGTGATCAACTGAGGACACTGAAGTCAGATATCCAGGTTTGAGTTCTCTTCTAAGAGAACACCAAATAAAGTAGTATCTTAACTAAAGGGAATGTAATTATTCCACAATAAGCATATTTCAGCCTTTTCTGTCAGAGGTGGTGTGGATCAATGTTAGTAGATGATCCAGATTTTTTAAGTTTTACCAGAGTGTTTTAATTAGAAAGCAAAGTAGAGCTTGGCTTTTTAAATAACCTGGTGCTGCCAGTTTCAAATGCCATACCACGAGGCGTGAACAAGTGTTAACTATGCTGTTCATCTTTCCAAAGCGAAATTAAAGCAGTACAGCTGTATGCAGTATGCCATTTTAAAACAGGCTTTCTGCATAATTTGAACAATGTTTCAAGCTTATTCCATTGTATTTTAAGAGAAAAAGCTTCTCAAATGACTTTACAAGTGTTTTGCAGCACGTACAGTTTTAGTGATTTTTACATAGATACTCTTTTTAAAGCTAGAAAACAATTTTAGCAGTTCTCAGACATACAGACTATCTTTAAGTAAAAATAGGTCCTTCCATCTGAGACACTTAATGTTGGAAGAGAAGCCAGTCCCAGACACTCCTTCTAAGAAGAGTTAAAAAATGCAGTTGAGGCTGTTCAGATGCTCAAATTATGTCATTCTGACCTTGATGTCTTGAGGCCTAAACAAGCTTTTAGTTGTCAGCAGGGCAGATATGTATTAGGACATCCTGTTCCCTTAAAAGCTTAACAAGAGGGGTGGCCTATAGGCTCTGAGAAAACTTGCAGTCTATACACAAAATAGCTCTTAAAATGTTAATTAAGCCAGAGTCAGCCCTTATCCTGTCTTGGTCACCAGAGGCATAAATGAGAAGTGATAGCATACCATCACAGAAATGCCTCTAATTAAGGTGGCCCTGGGAGGGTGGGGAGAGAGAGAGAATTACGCAAAGATAAGCTTCGCTTTGATTATTGAAGTTCAGATATAATAAGGATTGTCTACTCAAGATAATGCTATTGCACATACTATTCAGCAAGAAAACATTCACCACTGCTACCCAAAGCCATTACTATACTCCCACCCCTGGCCAGAAAACACGTTGAAGGAATACCACACTAGTTGTCTCAATCTCATCTTAACTTGCACCTGCTTGTTTTATGCTCTAAATAGTATTTCAGGGGAGGTGGAGCTTTAAAATTACATTAACCCCATGAAGTCTCCAAAATATCCTTCTCCCTTCCTTCCTACATTTCCTATTTGGAGTTTAATAAGGCCATAATGAGAAAACTACTTCCTGCACCAGAAGAACAGTTATAGGTTACCTTCAATTTAATATACTAGTTATTGTTAACATTTAAGTGATAAAATGTTTATTTTTTTGCATGTTATGTATCACAGGAATACTATTTTTTTCAGTTGATCAGATTGAATTCTACTTTACTGAGTCATTCTGTTAATTGTTTAGTTTGAACCGCCTGCTTAAAGCAAAAATCTCAATAAATAAAAGTATCTGAATTCATAGATGAACTTCACTGTTACCTAACTAGCCTATAGCTAGACCTGGCTGGATTGTAGTCTAAACAATTATCCTAGAATTTGGGAAAGTGTCCTAGAAATACTGGTTAGTGATTTTTCAGAACTGACTCATTGTTGAGCACAGGTGAAACCATGAAGAGCAGGTATTGCAAAAGGATTAATCTATAATAATCATCTGAAAATGTCTTTTTGGGGTACTGGGATTCAAGAGGTCTGTAGACCAGATTTTCCCTGGATATCAGAAGAACCTCCTCACAACACTGTCAAATTGGGAGAATAAGTAGGTGGGAAGAATATATCTGTTGATCTGAACAACACAAAACTTGATTAGCTACATTTTTCAACCAGAACTACAACAAGGCTCAAAGATTTGAAGAGTCAGAGGGCTGGCTTACAGTGTACTAATTTTGATAGTATTTTTATATATGGTACCACATATGACTGTGTGGTAACTGCTTTTTAAAGGAAAATTATTTCAGTGGAGTGCAAGTATTACTGGGTATATGTGCATCTTTAACAGATCCCTTAAAAAAAGATGTTTTAACTCATGTCAAGATAAGCCAATCCTATAACCATTAGAGTTAAAAGCAAAGCTCTAAAGTGTAAATGACATGGTTAAAGAGGATTTCTGAAAGGCTTTAAATTATAAACACGATTTAATTTACATTTTAACTGTAATATTTCCATAAACATATCTGCCAATTACCTAGGGCCTTTGCAAGTGTTCACCTAATAATCCTTAAAAACATTTAAAAGAAGGGTACTGAATAATAGGAATAGAAAGCTTTCATTAAAATGCTAACTTATTACAACTTGAAACTTGGATTGGAACTTAAAGGTTGTTTTCTTGTGCTGAACTAAGACCTGCAGAAGACAAATAGTATTTGTTAAATTTCCTCATTAAATTTGAATTATCCCTTTAGAAATTAGAAGATTTTCTGGGAATAACTTAATCTCTCAGGGCTACAGACTGTATTGTTACCTTCAGGAATTTCATACGGGTAAATGGTCTCTCTAAACAATTTGGTGATGGACACCCCATGTTTCCTCACCAGTTATTGAATGGCCTCAAGGCAGTCATGATGTTCACCCTCCTCTTTGACAAGCTTACTATCCTGGGAAATCCATCTAATTTTTAGCCTCGGCCAATGCACCCTGAAATTTTTCCTAAAATGAGCAGAATTTCTTTTGCCACATTTTCAAAATGGTTTCCAGAAACATCTTGTTGCCTTGGAGGTTGTAGACTGTAGTTTCTTTAAGCACCAGTTGTTTTCCTGCTCTTTTTTCTCCTAACGGTCTTGATCAACTTGATTTATTTACTGATGGGATCTAAATCAGGGCAGATTTGATAATGCAAGAGCTTTCCTAGCTTTGGGATACTGAATAGAGAACATCTAAATGAAATTCATTGCAGTGGGTTCATTAACTGTAAATCAACTGTATGAAACCATTTCACTGTTAAATATGTCTCTTCAATTTTACAGATACCAGTAGTTCTCATAGGTCTGCATTAGTGCTAATTTTAAATACTGTGTAGTGTTTACCACAGAGAATAAATGATTAATTTTGCTCATGTGGCTTGCGAGGTCAACTTTTCTATGACATTATCACAATATTTCTTGTGGACATCATGGAATTTTTATGGTTTTGCATGTATCCTAGTGTAGGCATAAGAAATGGAATCTGAAATTGATTAGTCTCTTACTACTCTTTGCATGCAAACCCCATTGCTACTTTAAGGCAGACATTGGCTCTTCTGTTATTTCAACAGAGCCCATATTTTAATCTGTATGTTTCATGCCAGTGTATGAGTCCTGCCCTGTTGTCCTTTGGGTAATCTACTTACACATCTGACTGTACTTGACCTCTCTTGTCCTTTTCTGAGGGGTGAAGATGATCTGCTAGAGTATTGTGTTTGATAGAAGGTTTGATTGGTTTGTTTGTTTTGCTGTAGATGTCTTGCTATGAGTATGCTAAAGGTGTAGCCAAAATTGTTAGAGATTCATCCAATATTTTCTGAAGGGAGGATTCCAGAGTAACTGTAGCTTTCGTATGCTAATTTGTTGGTTTGAAAGCAATTACATCATTTTCTCTTCCATACCTTTTAATTAATAAAGTCCCTGTTAAAAACCTAAACACTTAAACTCCTTTCTGATGTTTGTCTTTTCTCTTGGAGATAGAAAAAGCTTAAGGCACAAATAATTTTTGATAAATTGAATGTTGGCTATTAAATGCTGAGGAAAATGTCAAATCAGATGTCTCATCTGAATCTTTTATGTGATTCAGCACCAATTTTTTGCTTAGGTTTTTCTCTTTCTTTTTCTTTGGAGAGACTTTCAAACCCTCCAGGAAAATTTAATCAGAATCAGTACATTCCCACAAGGTTCTTCATTCATTGGATTAGTAAAGAGCAACAAAACCATCTTTCCAGAGAATTTTCAGGTACTCTGAATCACCACTTAGTTTTCTAGCATGGTAGTTCTATTGTTGAAACTGCAAAAGGCAAAATTGTAGTGTGAAACCTAAACAATGACTTGTCATTTTTTGTGGTACATTATATCTGTCCTTTTGATTTGTATTGTTGCACAACCTGCAAAGCTACTTTTGGATGGTGTCTGCTGGGTAAACATGCTGCAGTAGTAAGCCTGTAATGTCTGCAGCAGCATTGAAACCTCACAGACTTCACAAGCAAATCCACAGTTATAGAGTTTAACATCATCTCATGAAGCCCTCCCAGATATATGCAGCCCTGTATTTACATGGTGTAAATTGACATATTGACTATTATTGACTAGTGACTAAAAACAGATATGAAGATAGCCAGTGTCACCTTGTTGCTTGCAAAACGTTAATCCAGTTACTTAATACTGGAATCTGACAGACAGCCTGAAAGACAGTGGAAATCCGTGGCCTTTTCTGCATGAGGAGACCTAGCTGGCAAACAATCTGTTGGCACAGTACAGCCAGCAAGCTCTTTCAGCAAAATGCATTCACATTTGGCTGCTTCTGTTGGCAATATATTTCTTCATGGCTTCAGAATGTATTGGCAAAATATACATAGCATGTAAGAGGATTTTGGTAACTGTGTCTGTAATGCAATACAGTAGTCATCTTGAATCCAAATGCACTAGCTATTCATTCTGCACTTGCTAGGGTGTTGTTATTGCTGAATCTGGGGGCACATGAAAACAGCTGATTCTCCACCAGGAAAAATATTGGGTAGTGCTGGAGCTTTAAACCTCATTCAGGAGTGTCCTTACTGCTATGTGGGTATGCTGTGTGTCTGGCCTATTCAGTTGTCTGTGCAGGTAAGATGGTTCCTTGTCCTTAGGACAGCCGTGTCATCGCTTGCTGTGAAGGGTGACTGGTTTTGTGGGCAGTCTGATGTGAAGAGCCAACTATATTAACATGCTGTTACTTGGCATGCAACTGGGTAAGGCTGCTGTTGAATATTGAATGCTGAGTGAGTATCCTTTTGGAATGGAGGGAGCTGTGCGTTAAAGCCCCAGAAACTACTTCCTCAGCAAGGCTGTATTTTGTATTCTCCACACATTTTCCCTTTCCCATCATAAAATTATTTAGCTTGGAAGGGACCTCAGGAAGGTCACAAAGCAGTTTCAACAAGATCAGGTTTCTCAGGGCCCTGTCTGAGTTCTTCAAGGACATAGATTCTATAGCCACTCTGGGCAACCTTTTTTTGACTACTTTCGTATATCTACTTGGAATTTCTCCTGTTCAGCTTGTGTCTATTGCCTCCTAATTTGTGCATTTCTGAGAAGAGTCTGACTCCATCTTGCTTGTATCCTCCAATGAGGTAGTTGTAGACAGCTATCAGGTCTCCTTTAAGTCTTCTCTTCTAAAGAATGGTCAAATGCAGTTCTTCTATCCTCTCTGTGTACATCATGTGCTTCAGCTCCCAGTCAATTTGATAGCCTTCTGCTGGACTCACTCTGGCACATCAATGTCTCTTTCCTGTGCTGGGGAGTCCCAAACTGAACTTGGAACTCAAAGCCATCTATAAAATAGCAGAACTGTACTGGTAAGTGGTGTGATTCTTCCTGTTGTAGGATAGGCAAGACCGTTCTATAAGCACAGCCAAGATGTTCAGGTTGGATGAACACCAAATGCCATAATGTGTAATGGGAAATCTGGTTTTCTACAGATGAAATGGTTCTGATGGTGAATGCCACATGTTGTATACTACATAAATACTGAAACTATCATGTCCCTTGCGGGCTTGTTCAGGCGAAGAAATAAGGTGTTTGTACCAACTGTTAAAGTCAGAAAAATGCCAGTGCCATCTGCCATATGTACCAGTTGTCTGAGAGAGCATAAAAGAGCACTGTGGTGGAATGCACTAACCAGACAGTGATTGGTTTTGTTGCCACACATGCAGAAATTATCATAGAAATTAATTTTGGGAACTTACACCTAATACAGAATAGCATAAGGCTAGATTTTCAGAAAATAGGCTTTTTTTCAAGCTTAACTTACAATACAGGCAGTGTAAAGTGCTGGCCCAGACATCTATAGCTGCTTCTGAGTAGGAAGATTCATAGCAGGTCTTCTCCTCCATTGGAATTCAATACTGCTATAAACTGCAATAAGGAAGAGGATGTAGGTCTTGACTAAAGGGAATTGTTTTTCATGCTACGTGTCTAGTCTAGGTTGTGAGTATTTTGATTTTCTGATCAAGAATGCAGCTTAGTATTATTTTTTTTTAAAAAAAAATTGCAGTATATATTCATGCAGTTTTCAGATTTTGTTATAAGCCTTTGCAATGGGAGGTAGTTTATGTTCCTAGTTTAGAAAATTGAGCTGTTCTGATTAATTTCTTTCCTAGTATTCTACATGTACAATATGCTACATGGTAAGGTGTACTCTGCAGATCCATGTCAGTCCACACAGTGGGATCTAGTAACTTAGAAATTCTATAATATCTTTGAATTTCTGTGATTCCACTGCCACTTTACAGCTCATTATAGGGGAACACTGGTTGCCCAGTAGTCTGGAAATGGTGGAAACTGCAACAGCTATAACAAAAGGTCTCTGAGAGGAGTGAATGTATGCCACAGACTTACTGGGTGGGATTCGTCTTACTAAATACAGACAATTCCTTGTCTGGACTGCATTTATCGTGTATAGAGGGAAATAGCCATTTCTAGGGCTTGATTTTTTAATTTTGCAGCACAATTTATCTCATCCCAATGTCACTGTGTAAAATAAAACAGAATCAGTCATTAAATGCCTTTTCTCTTCATTGATTTTAAAGGAGGCCTAAGATGACTCTTTCAGCTCTTAAGAGCCTCTGCCATAGCTGACTAAAGTTAGTTACAATATGTTGCCTCTTATTGTAATGGCAGCAGGCCAAGAAAGAACTTATGTTGCTTGGGGGAAATGTTTTAACTTTCTTAGCTTTTTGCCCCTGTTTTTTTTGGGGGCACTGGAAATGGAACAGAAATGCACTCAGGCTGATGCTGACTGAGTTACTTTTCCTGGTTGAGAGTTCTTTATTGTTCCAGAATAAAGTGTTGAATTCATCTGTGCCTAAGGTTTTCAGCCTTTCAACCTCTCTTCCTGGGCTGATTTTTTTTGAGCTTATTAGGGAAGTGGACTTCATACTGTAAGATCAACAGTGGGTGTTTTTGGAGAAGATGCTACTGGCTGATCACCTCTGTTTCCAGGATATGAATAGTCACACTGTGCCTGGTTAGTTTCTGAAGCATTGGATTTCACTTCTTGAAGGCATCTTTTATGTTTTCTTCTATTTTCTTAGAAAACACCTGATAGCTCTTCACTTCCAAGATTTTGGAAACAGTGGGGTGGTTGAGTGAAAGTAGACTTCTGAGAATGGAGAATGGTAGTAGAGACACAGAAGTTCCCTGAAGGAAGAAGGTGCAGTGATGACAGTTGCAGTAATGTGTGTTATGCCAAAACTCAGCCTGTTAAGTGTATTTCTAAAGCCTTGGCTCTTGGACTTAGATATTAGATCCCATGTTTAAGATGGAAAGTTTCAAGTACTTGTAATTACAGAACGTGCAAGCCTGAAATGTCAAACTAGAAGGCAACCAAGCCAGAAATATATTTTGAAGAGCTCTCAATTCCCAAGCAGTCTTGGGATTTTGGTGTAAATTCTTTGTTTTGGAATGCTAATCCAAACAGTCTCAGTATTTTATGTCCTGCTTCCTTTCCTCTCTGCTGTCATTAGGGACTTCAAATGACAAAAAGACTTAAAAGCATGTGATATTTATCATGAAATTATGTAATTTGGTCATCTGGTGTTAGGCTACTTCAGCAGTTTCAGAGAGAGAGTTGAACATAGCCACTTCATTCATGGCTGAGCCTTATTACAGCTGATTTTTAGAGGCTTTTAATTCATTCCAGTTCCAAGCAGAAGTCATGGGGGAGCTAAGACTATGGCAATAGGGGCAAGTTTGAAACTTTAATGACCAAATAAGGCCTTTTCTTCCTTGACGGCCTGCTGAGTTACTTTGGCAGTACAGGGGATTCTCTACAAATAGGTTGTATGATAGACTTTCAAGGACTTTGCTGTGTGTATTTTGAAAACAGTATCTGAGCATGAGCTCCTAAATTTGAGCTCCCTTGTATGGAAAGTTTATATCTAGTTTCTAGACCTAAACATTAGAATGGTATGTTTAGACATTAAATATCATGTTTTCACTTTATAGGATTTGCCTGACAATTTGTCATACTCCTGAGAACCAAGTAACCAGCACAAAGTCTTGCTAGTACTTAGAATACTGGATTTGCTACATGCTTATTTGAATTCCTCTATTCTGCCTGATAAGGGACTTGGATGTACTTCCACTTGCTCTTTCTGAGTTGCTCCATCAACAGAATAGCATTGGATAGAAGCATAAAAGCATATCTTCAACTTGTTTCTGTGACGAAGGGACTAATTTGAAAGGACATTTCGTGACAGTACTGAGGAAAGAGCGTGCCTTTTTCAAATCTTAAAGCTTGGAAAATTTGGATTTGTATGTGCTAAATTTAGCTGACCTACTGCTAAATCAAAACATTATATAACACAACTTTCTGATCTTTTGTTGACTGTTCTCTTTTACTTGCTTTTCTTCCTGAGTTCTGTTTGTGAACTTTCCATTGAAATAGTTCTTTAAAATCAGTCTATTTGAAAATATTTTCAGTTTTACTTTTCCATGGTTCCTTTTTCAGATATGGGGTGTAAGTATTTTAGCTGTAGTATCTGATAACAGTGGCAGTGGTTGTCACTTTTTGAGTCAGTTGAAACACTTGGCAAAAAAAAATTAAGATGCAAAAGAGCCTCAAAAGTTACTGGTTTTAGTTGACTATGTATTCAAGAGTTTGTGGTCTTTGTTTTAGGTTTCAGTCCCCAGGCTGAGCTGGATAACTAAGCACTGTATATTGAAGTTAACTGTATCAGAAAATTGTGCATGGAAATAAGGAATTCAGAGGACTGTATAACAGCAGCAGTATAACAAAGATCTGTATGTGTGGACATAGTGGTCAGCTATTGCTTAATGCCACCACTTTCTGATGGTGAAGTTCTGATGTCTTCCAAGTGACTTAAGCAATCAGCAGTGCAGATATGTGAGGGGAGCTGTAATGGGCAGGAGACAGAAAAGAGTAAAAGTGGAACTTTTAGAGAAATAACTCTTCTATGTACTGCTTTGCTTTCTTAACCTGTAAAGTGAGTTGCTAAGATGGTAAATATCCATCATTAATACTATCACCACCCTTGCTTCTGCTAACTTTTGAGTTGCTGTTATTGTTGTTTTTCAGACTGAGGAAGCAGGATATTGAATTTGGGAAGCGAAGCTGACAAGTTGACAGGAAGTTGACACTGCTGATAAAAGAAGGTAAGGTATGTTGGGCTGTTCTAATCATGGGTGATGCTTCTGAAATATGTAGAGAATGAAGTTTAGAAAGGATATGTTTCTGTACTCATTCACTGTATTCCTGCGAGGCAGTTTGTATTAGTAGGTGGATGCCATTTTTAGCAGGAAATTAAGGAAGCCACCTGGCTTCTCTGTGTCCCAGTTTTTTCATGACATTACCTTCCTTTAATTCTGTCAACCTCAATAAAGTACTGTACCTTACTACAAAGCTATTTACATAACAATCACATTATGACTCCATCTCACATAGGAATACTTAAATTAGCCTTAAGTTAATTAACATCAGTCAAATACTGCTATCAGTATAGGCTCAGCAGCAAAGAATTCAGCACAGGTAAGTTTTCTGAATTTGTTTTTCAGGCAGACTTTGCAGTCTGTGACAAGTTCTGTAGCTTCAGTGCTACATAGCTTGAGGTCAATATATATACCTTCATATGACAGTCATGCCTTGTTGGAAATGTAGGCATGTCTACATTTTAAAAAAATTATATAGTATATTTTCTTACAAAATTTACAGAAAAGTTTTGAATTCTTTAATTTTTTTTTTGAGAAGCAACTGTGGATTAAACTTCCTGCATGAAAGGCTTCATAGATAGTTTTTCTATAGTGCTATAACACAAGCATTTGACCTAATGCTCCTTTTTCTTAGTCCATGATCTATTAAACTATGTAGCACCAAGCAGAATGGGCTTCTCTTTTGGTTATTCTTCTACTATAACTTTGAGATACCTAACATAGCTGACATATTTTGTGATTATTTGTGCCTGGAATTTTATGGAACAAAGTCCAAGTTCCAATGGCATAAAACTAAATGGAGATTGAAATTAAGTTTTGAATGTATTAGCAATGTGTTGTGGTTTAAGCCCAGCTGGCAACTCAGAACCATGCAGCCATTCGCTCATTCCCCCCCCTTCCTCCCTGCACCCTGCTCCCGGAGGGATGGGGAGGAGAATCGAAAGAATATTAACTCCCACGGGTTGAGATAAGAACAGTCCAGTAACTGAGGTATAACACAAACCACTGCTGCTACCAGCAGTAATAAGAATGATAAGGGAAATAACAAGGGAAGAGAATACAACCACTCACCACTCGGCAACTGATACCCAGCCCTTTGGGTAACTGCCCCCAGTTTCTATAGAGAGCATGACGTGCTGTGGTACGGAAAACCTATTTGGTTAGTTTGAGTCAGGTGTCCTGTCTCTGTTTCCTCCCAGCTACCCCTCCTCCCTGGCAAAGCATGAGATTCAGAAAGTCCTTGGTCAGTGTAAACATTACTGAGAAGCAACTAAAAACTTCGATGTTATCAGCACTGTTCCCTAGCTGAAAGTCAAAGACACAACACTGCACCAGCTACTAAGAAGGAGAAAAAGCTACTAAGAAGGAGAAAAATTACTGCTACTGCTGAACCCAAGACACAAAGCAATTCCACTAACATTAGTGTTCAGTAGGAACGTATGTTGGGATGAATTTTTGAGTTACATGTATAGAACTGGTGGCTGCTACAAAATAAACAAGCTATTAACTATAAGACTGTGGCAGCATTAAATTTCTTGCCACTAGCAAGGTACTTTCTAAAAAGATCTGGCTATAATATTTGTTGCTGTGGAATAGTGAAAATATGTGTGTTCAGGAAGGAAGCACTAGGTGGACAGTATTGAAAAACTATCAAGCAAAAGCTTAATGGCTGCTGAAGGCACACAACTAGTAGCTGAAATTAACTGCTAGGATGGCCTTATGAAATTGGAAAGCCTTCTTGCCAACTTCTACACTTGATCCAGTTTTCTGAACTGAGTGCTGTGAGATAACAGGAATTTTTGAGAATACCCCCAAACGCTGTTAAAGCTTTCACATAGACTCATAGAATCATATAATAGTTAGGGTTGGAAAGGACCTCAAGATCATCTAGTTCCGATCCCCCTGCCATGGACAGGGACACCTCACACTAAGCCTGGACACCCAAGGCTATGTCCAACCTGGCCTTGAACACTGCCAGTGATGGAGCATTCACAACTTCCCTGGGCAACCCATTC
>JANRGW010002906.1:0-14528 GCA_024733675.1 Psilopsiagon aymara | reverse complement strand
TCAGCACCCTCACAGGGAACAACTTCTGCCTAAGATCTCATCTCAATCTCCCCTCTGTCAGGTTAAAGCCATTCCCCTTGTCCTGTCCCTACAGACCCTTGTCAAAAGCCCCTCTCCAGATTTCTTTTGAGCCCCTTCAGGCACTGGAAGCTGCTCTAATGTCTCCCCAGAGCCTTTTCTTCTCCAGGCTGAACAAGCCCAGCTCTCCCAGCCTGTCTCCATAGCAGAGCTGCTCCAGCCCTTGGAACATCTTCGTGGCCTCCTCTGGACTCACTCCAACAGCTCCACGTCCTTCTTGTGTTGAGGACAGATGCTCCAAGTGCCAGTATTGGGGGAGGGCAGGGATGGGATGTGCAAGGGAGCGGGGCTGCGGTCGAGCAGGAGAGTGCCATTACAGCCATGGCAGTTTCATGTCTGGCTGAATCTCAGCTCCCAGCCACCGCAGAGATCCCAGCAGCACCCTGAGGCCACACACTGCATTTTTGTGTTGTCAGCCAGGATCTGCAGCAGGGAGGGAACAACCTGCTCCCCCTGCCTGCTGGGGACAGGGCTGAAATGATGGATGGGACCTGGGCCCGGCAGGTTTGGGGTAAATAATGGGGAATGAGACATAAGACTGTGAGCCTGGAGGACCACTGCGGCAATGTCTTGGAGAGCACCCATCCCTACTCCTAGTAACGTGGCGGAAACTCCCTGGTTTCAGTGCCGAAGCAGGGCTGGAGCATGGTGCTGTAGGTGCCAAACATGGTGAGAGTGTTTCTGTTACTCTGGGAACCTGTGCAATAAAGTAATGAGTCATTTAAATACCTGCATAGATAGGGAAGGGCCTGCTGTGCCCTGCCTTCACTGTCGCCTGCCATTGAGGAATGCTGCTTCCTGGGGTGACTCAGGCTAAGCTGGAGTCCCCAAGACAGGGTTGCTCCTGGGGGTGTGTTTTCCTTGCATGGAGCCTGGATCCATCTCGGTGGCTGTGAAAGAAGGGGCAGCATGGTTTGGGCTGGGATGTGCCAGGTGCTGGTGTGAGAGGTGATGGGCCCCATGGGCTGGGCTGGCAGCTGAGTCCCTCCCCGGCGGTCAGGGTAAGTTTCAGGTCACGCCATGCCCTGCTCATTGCGTGTCCTTGTGTTGGATTCCCCTCGTCACAGCTGCTTTGCGGTTGCGCTTTGCTCCGTGGGACCCGGGCTGCGGGCTTTGCAGAGGAAGGGGATGTGAGACACGAGGTCCGGCTGCTGCCTGCATCCACCGCCCTGCTGGGACCCCCCGGCCCAGGGTCCCGGCCTGCTGGGGGCTATGCAAATACCCCCGCACACGCTTGTCAGCCGCAGCAAAGCGCCGGCTCTGCCCGCGGGCACCTCGCTGTGAGTGCCGCCTTTCCCTGGGTACCACGGGGCGCGATGATGGGCCCCAGACCCTCGCCTCGAGGAGGTGGGATGAGGGCTGAGCACGTGTGAACTCGTCACGTTGAGGTGGGGAAGGGGCTCGGTGGGGTTTCGGTGTGACACCATCGCTGTGAGCGCGGGTGCGTGTCTGAGGTAGGGCTGGAGGAAGCAGCATCTGCGGCACCAAACTTTTCCAGGAGCATGGAAGCTACCGGAAAAACTCCCTGGTCCAGGACTGTGCCAGAGCATGGATGGGAGGTGGCTCTGAGCAGCCATGGGGACCTTTTGGGATGTCACCCTCAATGGAGGGCGCTGGGGGAGACGCAGAGGCTGCAGAAGGGGATGGTGGTGGTGGTGGCAGCAGTACAAGCTCTCAGTTTCATTTCTTGTGCTCCTCCATCCCCATGTGCCTGGCTGGGGCTGTGTCACACATCCGACAGGGCTGTGCCTGCTGGGGACAGACAGGGTCCTGTGGGGAGCATCCCCATGCCAAAGGGGAGATGAGTGAGCAGGGGGTGGAGGTACAAGGGGCTCAGGTTGTGGCCATGGCCCTTTCTCCAGCCCCAGAGTTAGAGGCAGAGTATGGCCAGGTCCATAGGGGACGCATGTCCCCTCCAGCCAAATGGCACAGGGATGTGCACCCAGCCACTGCACAGCCACGGTGCAGGCAGGGTGCAGGCACTGCCTTTACTGCATTCCTGGCTCTATTTGGGATGAGCATTTTGGCCCATGGAGGGACTACGAGGCTGTGAGGTGCTCGGCTGGAGGGATGGAGCCAACCCCCATTGTGCATGCTGGGCTTAAGGGGACATGGACACACAGGACGTACCCTTGCTTATGCCAGCTGCCTCCAGCCCTGTCTCTGGCTGTGATGGTCAGGGATGCTCCCTGCAGGATGCTCCCTGCATCCCACTCATCAAAGTAGGGACACACAGAGGACATCCATCCCTTGTCCTGGCCCCATGGGTGCACCGAGGGTGTGCGAGGTTGTGTTGTGGGAATGGGGCTGGAGGAAGAGAGGAGAAAGTGAGGAAAAAGAGAGTAAACAAAGTATTTTTGCTCTGTACGCCCTGAGAAGTGCCAGTGCACTGGTGAAGGCTGCCACTGCCCCCCTCAGCTGAGACGTGGGTTCCCCCTCCCCAGGGCTGCCTTGGGCCATCCTCCCACTCCTCCATGCCCCAGGATGGCCCCTCTGAACCCCGGAGGATGCAGGGTTCATTTTTGAGCTGTTTAGTGGAAATACCTTTATTTTAGATATTTCTGGGAGGAGATGCTCTTTGGGTCCTGCCTCTGCTGCAGAGCAGCGAGAGCTGCAGGAACGCCTGAAGCGAGGTGTTTTGGTGCTTGCTGCTGAGCTGGGATGCGGGAGTTGCTGGCTCTGTCCCTGTTGCTGGTTGAGCACGGTTGAACTGGAAACACTTGTCTAGCACACTGCAGTGCTGGACAGCCGCAATATGGATACAGTCTGTGGGCTGGCGTCACTCAGGGATGGAGCATCCATGATACTGCTTGCAGGGATGGCCGCATCCTCGCCGGCATGGCTGGTGACAGGATGGGAGGAGGGGATGCTCTGGCTGTCCCCACTTCAGCCAGCCCTTGCAGCCTGCATGAGAACTGGTCCTGGCAAAAGGAGCTGACCACTGAGGTGTTCTGCAAAGGATGTGGGTTGCTGATGTGCAGGCTGAGGCACTGCTGTGAAACAAACCCCCAGACCAGGTGTGAAATGCATATGAACTCACTTCCAGTGTGGCTGGACTCGCTGCCGGCCTGAGTCTTGCTCAGGTTCAGGGTTAACATCCCAGCATCCCATTGCTGTCGTAGCCATGCTCCATCGCAGCCATGGAGATGTGGAGCTTCATTCCCTGTTCCCTCAGAGAAACCTGGAAAACAAAGTCTGCACCATCCACATGTTGCACTGCTGCCAGCAAACCCCTTTGTACAGACCTGAAAGTGCCAGGCTATGCCACGCTTATTTTTAGGGCAGTGACTCAGGAGAGTTGCTTTAAAAAGCCGAAGCTCGCAGGAGGCAGCTCACAGCATCCCGTGAGAGCACAGGATCATGCCAGGCTGTAATTACAGTGGAGCTGCCTCTAAGTGCTGTGCGAATGATGGTGCAAATCCAGTGAGGAAGGGGGAATGGGAAGAAAAAACCTCAGTATCCAGGCTGGGGAAAGGTTCCTGCCAGCAGCTCCTTGCTGCGTGTATTTCACACCATCTCCCACTTGGTTTTGTAGAGGTCCAGTGCCAAGGCAGCTGGCAGCGAGGTTGGGCTGTGTTGTCCTGGGTGAGGTGAAGAATGCTCTGATGCTGTTTGCCTGCTGGTCAATGAGAAGCTCCCCATGACCCAGCAGTGTGCGCTTGAGCCCAGAAACCAACCGTGTCCTGGTCTGCATCACCAGCAGTGTGAACAGCAGGTTGAGGGAGGGGGATTCTTCCCCCGCGCTCTGATGAGACCACCCCCTGCAGCCCTGCATCCAGCTCTGGGACAACAACAGAAGAAGGATGTGGAGCTGTTGGAATGAGTCCAGAGGAGGCCACAAAGATGCTCCAAGGGCTGAAGGAGCTCCTAAGGAGACAGGCTGAGAGAGCTGGGCTTGTTCAGCCTGGAGAAGAGAAGGCTGCAGGGAGACCTTAGAGCAGCTTCCAGTGCCTGAAGGTGCTGGCAAGAAATATGGAGAGAGGCTTTTGACAAGGGACTGTAGGGACAGGACAAGGGGAATGGCTTTAAGCTGCCTCCAGCCCTGCCAGGAATCCCCGTACCATGCTGAGACATTTCCGTGTTGCGGACCTGGTGTGACACACGAGAGCTGCAATGCTCCGGTTTGCATGCAGCTTCTCATCTGTTTAATGAGTAACCCAAAGCCCGAGCTCAGGTGGAGCTCCAGCTGAGGAGCACCCTAATGGGTGAACTTCCACCTTTCTTGTTGATTTCATGCCCCAGAAAGATCACTTTGGAGCAGCTCTTTGCAGACGTGCATCCATCCCATGCGCCTGTCTGCACTGGCTGGTTTTCACTCCTTGCGAAGCCCTCTGCATTCCCGGGAAGCCGGTGGCAGGGCTGGGACAAGCTCCTTTCCTCTTTGGAGGTTATGTGAGCTGAGTTTGCCTGGCCTCAGCCAGGCGCATGTTCAGAGAGGTGGAGAAAGCAATCCAGAGTAAACCTTCCTCTGTGCCAGCCCTGCCCAGCTTGCAGCCC
Source organism: Psilopsiagon aymara (assembly GCA_024733675.1). Taxonomy (NCBI): domain Eukaryota; kingdom Metazoa; phylum Chordata; class Aves; order Psittaciformes; family Psittacidae; genus Psilopsiagon; species Psilopsiagon aymara. The sequence goes on along the minus strand of JANRGW010002906.1, from coordinate 9,953 downwards.
AACAGCCACATGAAGAGGATAATTTTGGACCTATCTGGATCTTCCAAGACCCACATGCCGCATTAATTGTTATTCTCAGCAGAGGGAGAACTCAAGTCTCTTCCTTTCTGTCTCAAATGACATTTTTGGGGGTTCAGAGGGTTTTGTCCCTCTAAAAGAACAAATGAGTATAAATCAGTGTGCTCCTTGCAGGGGAGAAGGGAACTGTTTGCTTGCCCCGTTGTGCTTTTTGCTGTTTTTTTCCAAAGCTCTCGGCTAAATTCAACTTGGTTGAGGGCTCACATTGTTGAACTGCAGCTGCAGGTACCCATGCTGGGAAGCTGCAGCCTGAAACCTTCACCCAGGTTTCATGTGTGGGGGAGAAAATGGTGAGTGCTGGGGACACAGAGGTGTTGCTTTGGGGGTGATGGGGACACAGAGGTGTTGCTTCGGAGGCGATGGGGACACAGAGCTGTTGCTCTGAAGGTGACAAGGGCACAAGGTTCGGCTCAGATGAGCTGGGCTTGGGGTCCTGGTGGTGGCAGTGACCATGCATGGCAGGGGGAGGTGCAGTGGAAAAGAGGGCACCCTTTGTCACACCCTCTCTTTACTTTTGCTGTCCATCTCTTTCCACTTCCATCCATCTCCACCTCTCCATCCCTTCCCTTCCCCACCCTCCCTGGGTGTCCCTGCTACCCCCATCTCAGCCTCTCTTCCCACCCCACGGGTGACTCCCCACGGTCTCCCCTGCAGGGAAGGGATGCTCAGCTCCTAGCACCCCGGGCGTGCTGAGGATGTCCACCATCCCCGAGGCTCTGGGTCGCCCACGGAGCAGCTCCTCCCGCAGCCTGGCCGGGACACTGGAGGCCACCATAGGCATGGGGACGTTGGAGATGGACAAGGAGGAGATGCGCATCCTCAAGGTCTGCTTCTACAGCAACAGCTTCAACATGGGCAAGAACTTCAAGCTGGTGAAGTGCCCTGTGACAACAGAGATCCGGGTATGTGGGCAAGGGGTTGGATGGCGCAGGGAATTGGGGGCTATTTTCTCCACCCGTCATCAGAGATAGCTCCCTTCCAGACACCCTTTCCCATGGCATTGGTGGCCTCCAGAGCCCTGTGGGTGAGAAGCACCAAAAGGAGGACACAGAAAATTTGTCCATCTCTGGCAGCCACGGGGAGTCCAAAGCACTCAGCTCTGTGGCCAGCAGCAGCTCTTGTTTTCCTGTCAGCCAGAACCCAGGTCCTTCTGCCCATCCCAGTGGGACTTCTGCACCCAACATCTGCCCTTTGCTTGGCAGACATGGGGCTGGGAGTACAGTGAAGGCCTTTCCATCATGGACATGATGGTGTTGGGCTGGAAATATGTTCCTCACCCTTCCTACATGGAACGCTGTGGCATCCCAGCTGGAGGAAGATGTGTGGGTACTCGGGACCAGCACTGGCTCTGTGCTTGGGTGCCTCAGGGACGGTGTCCACCAAGAGAGATGCAACCTGTACTAGTGGAAAATGTCCCTGCTTATGGCAGAGGGTTAGAACTGAATGAGCTTTAAGGTCCCTTCCCGCCCACACCATTCTGTGATCCTGTGTTCAGGCTGTGGGTTCTTGCAGATCAAGCAGGAGGCATCTTTGGAGGCTTTGCATGGATACCACTGGGGCAGGTGGCTGTGCTCCAGGGCTGTGTTTTCAGCCCAGGGACATTTCTGTTGCAGTTGTGCTGTATTTCCTGCTTGTTTTCCTGCTTTCCAAAGCTCCTCTGGAGCCTGGCTGGGGGTGTTTGGGTCTCAGCCCTGCTCCTTTCCACCCCAGGAGGTGATCAGGTCCATCCTGGTGAGCGGCCGCATCGGGCCTGACATCAAGCTGGCCGAGTGCTATGGGCTGCGGCTGAAGCACGTGAAGTCAGATGAGATCCACTGGCTGCACCCGGACCTCACAGTGGGTGAGGTGCAGGAGAAGTACGAATGCCTGCACCTGGAGGCTGAGTGGAGGTAGGACCCGTGGTGGTGCTGTCCCTCTCTGTGTCCCAAACCCAAGCCCCCTTAGAGGGATTGCTCCTCCAGCATGGTCCTCATTGGGAGCTCTCCTGTTGCCAGGTATGATCTCCAGATCCGCTATCTGCCAGAGGACTTCATAGAGCGCTTCAAAGAGGACAGGACCACCTTGCTCTACTTCTACCAGCAGGTCAGGGGTGGCCCTGGGGGTCTCCTGGCCCCAACCACGTCTGCTCTCCAGCCCCCTTCACCCACCCATCTGCTCCAGGAGGGTGTTTCCTCCTCTCCAACCCAGAAAACACAATTCCCAAGAGCCCCAAGACCTTGTAGCCCATTTGCCTTCACCCACCCGCTGTGGTCCCATCGCACTTACTAGATCTGTGCATCTCCATCATGGACAGTTCCAACCCCTTCACCCTGCTCTTGTACCTGCTGCATCCCTGTGTGGGATGCAGAAGGGCATGGACCCTGTGAGCATCCCTTGGGAGCATCCCCTTCACTTCTGACTCCCTCATCTCCTCGGCAGCTCCGGAGTGAGTACATGCAGAATTACGCCAGCAAGGTGAGCGAAGGCATGGCCCTGCAGCTGGGCTGCCTCGAGCTCAGGTACGTACCTCGCTCTGTCCTGACCCATCTCCTGCAGCGGGAGGGCTGGGGAGGATGCAGGAATGGGGCTGTGGAGGGTTTTGTAGGAAAAAGGGAGTTTCCAGCTCTTTCTTTGCCATGATGGGGGGACGTGGCGGAGGGATGTGAGCACGGAGTGGGTTTCTGATGTCCCTCCCTTCTCACAGGAGATTTTATAAAGACATGCCTCAGAACGCTCTGGATAAGAAATCAAACTTCGAGTTCCTGGAGTGAGTAGGCACAGCCTGTCCTGCTGGGCAGAAACCCCTTATCCCTAAATCCCCCACCGTATCCTGAGGGGATGTGGATCTGCGGATGGCTTTCCTCACCCTCGTGCATCTCCTCAGCCTCCCACAGCCATCTGCCCTGTGCACAGAAGGGGAGGTGGGAACCTTTCACCCTGATCTATGGGGATGATTTCTCCCTGAGAGCACCCCGTTCCCCCTCAGCACCCACTTTCCTTGGTGTATCCCCCCCCCTGCTCTGCAGACTCACAGCAGGGGTCCCACGGGGCTGTTAATGTGCATGGGGGGTTTCTGCTCCCCAGGAAGGAGGTGGGTCTGGACCTCTTCTTCCCCAGACAGATGCAGGAGAACCTGAAGGTGAGGACCATGTGTGGGCACATGCAGGCTGGTGCATGGCTGCAGGGTGGGTGAGCGTGCACAGTCCTGGCTGGGGGTGCTCATGTGCACACTTCAGAGTGCACGCACAGATTTGCACGTCCTGCACTTGTGCGCACGTGCAGCTGTGCTCACACATGTGATGGTGTATCTGCATGCACATACCCGTGTGCTGTGTATATACGTGTATAGGCATGTCTGCACACGTGAAGGTGTGTGTGCATGCATGTGCGTATGTACATGTATATGTATGCTGAGTGCATGCAGGCACATGTGCTCGCATGTGACGATGCACCTGTACGCACACACATATGTATGTGTATGTATGCATGCACACGTGTGGCCATGTTTGCACACACACGTGCATGCTCATCTGCCCACACTCGTGTACATGTGAGGAAGCACCACGTATGGAGGCAGCCTGGCCAGCACACGTGTGTGAATGTGCATGGATGCAGGTTCACACCTGCAGGTGAATGCATGCGTGCATATGACTGTGTGCGTACGTGTATCCATGTGTGCATGTGTCCATGTGCACCCTCTGCGCCCCACATTCCCGCTGCGTGCCCGGCCTGTGCCCGGCGTTCCCAGCGGCTGCTGTGCCCACAGCCCAAGCAGTTCCGGAAGATGATCCAGCAGACCTTCCAGCAGTACGCACTGCTGCGGGAGGAGGAATGCATCCTCAAGTTCCTCCACACCCTCGCCAGCTTTGCCAACATCGACCAGGAGAGCTACCGCTGCGAGCTCATCGTGAGTCTGCCGCATGGGATGGGATCGACGGGATGGGGTGGGATGGGATGGGATAGGATGGGTGGGCAAAGCCACTCTGCTGTGGGCTGCTCCCTGCCATGGTTCCCACACTTGCATGGGGACTTGGCCACCCCAACTCACAGGGGTCCCTGTGGGGAAGGCTCTGGGGGCTTCTCTTCAGAGGATGCTGTGAGCTGAGAGGAGCTGGGGATGTGGTGGGGCTCTGGGGACCTTCCACCTGCAGAGATCCAAGCCTGGGGGGTATGAGCCAGTGCCTGAAGTTTGATGAACCCCTTTGGGGTGAGAAGGTGGCAACCCAGGAGCACTGGGAACCCCTTTGGGGCCAGGAGGAGGAAGATCACCTGCAATGGGCCATCCACCATCCACCATTGTGCCATCCACCATCCGCTTTCCAAACCATCCTCTGTCTGAGTTCCTCTGGGAAGCTGTTTTTCCCCCAAGGTGTCTCACGCACTGCAGCAGGTTGAGGAGAAAACTGGCTTTTGATGTCTTCCAACCCAAATTTGCATCCTCCCTCTGTTTCTGCCCTCAGCAAGGGTGGAACATCACAGTGGATCTGGTCATTGGACCCAAGGGCATTCGGCAGATGACGAGCAAGGAGGCCAAGGTATGGGCATGCATTGTGTGCTGGCTGGGGAGTGGGGTTGGCAGCTCTTAAACTGGTGATTAAAGTCAATGCCGGCACTCTGCCTCTCTCCCCAGCCCACGTGCTTGGCCGAATTCAAGCACATCAAGTCCATCAAGTGCTCCAGCGTGGAAGAGGGTCGGGCTGTGCTGCAGCTGGGGCTCAGCAGCACCCCCCAGGTGAGGAGGGTGCCCAGGGAGCTGGGGGTGCTGGGGTAGGGGATCCCTGGTGCCGTGGGGTGGCATCGCATCCCTGCAGGGCAGGCAGGATGTGGTGGATGCCTCTGGTTCCACTGAGAGAGGTCCTGCCTCCAGTCTCGGCTGCGGGGAGACTGTTCCTCATCCCAGCATCTCCCTGCCCCAGCTCTGGCCTTACCCTTCCCCCTTCCCTACCATCTCCACCAGTCCCTGGCTATCAAGACAGCTTCTCTGGCTGAGGCGGAGAACATGGCTGACCTCATTGATGGCTACTGCCGGCTGCAAGGGGACCTGGAAACCTCCCTCATCGTCTTCCCCAGGAGAGGTGAGCACCCTGGGGGACACTGACCCCAACAGGGTCCCTCTTTGTGTCCCCAGTCCGCACCCTCCATGGCCACAGCATCACCTGTGGCTTTGGAGTGACCCCAGCTGGGACCCACCAAGCTCACCACACGTGTGGTGGAGGCATTGCAGGGGGCCCAGCACCCATCAGGCTGTGATGGGGTGGTGGGGAGATGACTGTCTGTTGTCTTCTCCACAGAGAGGGAGAAGAGGATCAGCCTGCCGCAGATCCCAGCCCCGTGAGTACCGCCTGCCCCCAGAGCAGGGCTGGGACCTCATCCTGCCCCCTATTCTGCTCCCTCACCTGACCTTCTGCCCCACAGGCACCTGGAGGAGAGGCAGTCCACACTGTCGGACAGCATGAGTGTGGGTGAGTTTTCAGCTCTTCTCCTCCCTTCCCACCAGCCCATGGGATGCTGGCAGGGCTGTGGGACAGCAGTGTCTGGGGATTGGGGGTCTGGTGGAGATGGACACCCCCAGCTGTTTGCCTGGGGGTCAAGATGCAGCTGAGCATCCCAGGGGAGGGCTAGGCTGGCATCCCAAAGGCCATGGTGTCTGTGGGGTGGTCAGACTCCATTGGGATGCAAGAACCCCGGTGAGCTGCCTGAATCCCTGCCTGCAACCTCTTTCTTGCTGCAGACTCTGACATTTATTGCGAAATCCCTGATGAGTCCTCAAGACCGAGGTCTGGAGGTAAGTGCCACCCCCCTCGGTGCCCTTTAGCCCATCACCGTCTCTTCCAAGCCCTCCCACCTCCTCCTGCCCACCCCAACCTCCCATCCCATCCCCACCTGCACTGCCCACCTTTGCCTGCACTCCCTGGCCAGCCACCGTGAGGGTCTGAAGGAGCTGGGATCCCCCTTGTGCCATGGGGCAGGATCTGTGGGTCCTTTCTGAGGGGGTGATGGGAGGATGGGTACCCGGAGATAACCAACAATTCCCGCTTAGCATGGGGGCTCTGCCCATGGGATGGGCAGGGGCACAGGCAGCTTCACTGCCACTTCTGCCCTGTTCCCCTGTCTGTGAAGTCCAGCACTATGGGATCTCCCGGGAGGACGTCACATTGGGCAGGATCCTTGGAGAAGGTTTCTTCGGAGAGGTCTATGAGGGGATCTACACCACCCCGGTGAGCGTCCTGCCCTCTCCCTGCCCTGCCTGCCTCCTCCGTGGCTGGGGGGAGTGGGGTAACGCAGCCATCACCCCGCCTTCTCCTTGCAGAAAGGGGAGCGGATTAACGTGGCTGTGAAGACCTGCAAGAAGGACTGCAGCCCGGAGAACAAGGACAAGTTCCTGAGTGAAGCGGGTATGCCCTTCGGGGGGTCAGAGCCTGCTCAGATCCCCACCAGGGCTCACACGGCGGGGCAGAGGACCAGTGTGGTGTTTGCAGCACTGCAGTGGTGGGGTGTTAGAGACAAAATCATGTCCTGTCATCATCTGGTCCCTGCTTGGGGATGCAATGCAGGACAGGGCAGGAGGGAGGCCCCTGCCCTAGCCCCTGTGACAGGGCTGATGTCCAAAATACCTGGTTTATGGGAAGGATAGCTGCAGGGGCAGGGAGAAAAGCTGGATCCACCAATCACCTGGATGGAGATCCCGAAGCTGAAATCCAGGAGCCCCAACTCCTTTGGGGATGTACTAGGCTGTTACTGGGAATTCCTCCTGCCCTGTCTCCAGCTTCATGGCAGAGACCTGCCCTTCCACCCCAGGACAGAGTTTGGGGCTCCTGAAGAGGGGAGTCCCCCATTGCAGGGTGGCTGATGTGGTCTCTCCACAGTGTTGATGAAGAAGCTGGACCATCCCCATATCGTGAAGCTCATTGGCATTGCAGAAGAGGAGCCCACCTGGATCATCATGGAGCTCTATCCCTATGGGGAGGTGAGCGGGGCTCTGCCACTGGAACCCATCCTCTCCCCCTGCCACCCTTCCTGCCCCAGCTCAGTCCCTGTTGCTTGTCCTGTTGCAGCTGGGGCAGTACCTGGAGCAGAACAAGCACTGCCTCACTGTGCCCGTGCTCATCCTCTACGCGCTGCAGATCAGCAAAGCTTTGGCCTACCTGGAGGCCATCAACTGCGTGCACAGGTAGGGCAGGAGGGAAAAGGAGCTGGGCAGGATGCTGGGATAGGCAGGGGAAGGCAGGGGCCGTGGGGGACATGCAGGTGGGGAGCAGGAGCAGGCAGAGGCTGAGGCTGGCAGCATCCTTTGCTGCAGACCCTTTTTGCAGCCAGGCGAGCTGGATGTCCAGGTGTGAGCTCTCCTTCTCCATCCCTTCTCCATCCCTTCTCCCCAGCCAAGGGTCTGTCTCCTTGCAGGGATATTGCTGTGAGGAACGTCCTGGTGGCCTCCCCAGAATGTGTGAAGCTGGGAGACTTTGGGCTTTCCAGGTACATTGAGGATGAGGAGTACTATAAAGGTAAGAGCTGTGTGATGGAGTTGGGGCTTCTTCCAACCCTGTGAGGGTAGAGCAGACAGCAGTCGGCACATGGTGGGGCTCCCTGCAACAGCAGGACTGGGTGGTGGGAAGGAGCTGGGGCAGAGACCATGGGGAGACTTGGCTTCCCCATCTTGTCCTCCTGCTCTGAGCACAGCCACCCTCTTGTCTCCCTCTCCAGCTTCTGTCACTCGCCTCCCCATCAAGTGGATGTCCCCTGAGTCCATCAACTTCCGACGCTTTACGACAGCCAGTGACGTCTGGATGTTTGGTGCGTGGTTGGAACAGGGATGGAGCACGGTGGGACAGGGATGAAGCAGGGTTCTGGGCTTCATCCATCCCCTGTGGCATCGTCTCACTGAACAGTGACAAATCCTGCTCTGGAGCAGGGGGGTTATCCCAGCCTTGCCCTTGCAGAAAGGGCTCCTTGGGCAGAGCTTCCTCCAACTCAACCATCGCTAGGTGCTTCCTCCTCCTTCAATGAATTCAGGATGTTGTAGAGCTGAGTTAAACTCTGCTCCCTGCAAATATCCATCCTGCTGCCTATCCACCCATCCCACAGCCCCTGCTGTCTGTCTGTCCATCCCTATCAGGATGGCCAAGGAGCCAAATGTCCTGGAGTCACACAACAAAGCATGGCACTGTCACCAGGTCCCCAAAAGCACAAGCACGGTGCTGGTATCTTCAGCATCATTTGAGGTTGCTCGTGTTGTTCCCCCAGCCGTGTGCATGTGGGAGATCCTCAGCTACGGCAAGCAGCCCTTCTTCTGGCTGGAGAACAAGGATGTGATAGGGGTGCTGGAGAGGGGCGACCGCCTACCCAAGCCCGACCTCTGCCCACCCGTCCTCTACACACTCATGACACGCTGCTGGGACTATGACCCCAGTGAAAGGCCCAAGTTCAAGGACTTGATCTGCAGCTTGAGGTGTGCGGGAAGGCAGGGGACTGATGATGATGATGATGGGCTGGGGGGGGGCATGGTTTGGTGGAGGGGTGGGCAAGTGGGTGAAGGGGAAAATAAAGCTGGGCAAGATTCTGGGTCTGGAGTTTTCTGGCCAAGCCTGAACTCAAAGGGCTGTTGAGACCATTTGAGCCCATCTGCCTCGAGGGGGGGTGCTGGTGCCTGGGCTGAAGTGGAAACACTTTGGTTCCCATGGAGGGGTCTTGCAGGGGAGTCCTGGTGATGCTGCTGTGGCCAGCCAGGATCAAGCTACATCCTCCCAGTCCTTTCCCTTCACTCTTCCCATCCCTCCTAGCTCCATCATGTTTTCCGTGGCCCATCCATCTCAAGCATCCTCAGTCTCTGGGGTATGGGAGATGTGTCAAAGCACCCTCTGGGATCTCTCTCCATCTCTCCCTGTGCAGTGACATTTACCTGATGGAGAAGGAGCTGGCCAAGGACCAGGAGAGGAACAACCGCCACCGGCCTCCCAAAATCATGGAGCCACCGTCCTTCCAGGAGCCACCTCCAAAGGTGAGCAGAGGGCAGAGCCCGTGCAGGCAGGTTCATCTCTGTGCCTCAACCCACTGGTGGATGCTGCAGAAGTGGGACCTCCCTGAGCTCACACCCACCATGCGTTTCTCCCTCCTTTGCCCCCCCAGCCCAGCAGACCCAGGTACAAGCCACCACCCCAGAGCAATCTCCTGGCTCCCAAGCTGCAGTTCCAGGTAAGGCAGTATGGCTGAAGCATCCATCAGGGACTTAAACAAGGGGGTCAACGCCAGAAAATCCTGTCTGGAGCCCAAGCCCCTGGGGGCTCATGGATTTGGGGGATCCAAGGTGCTCCACACCATCACCAAATGCCTTCTGCCACATTGCCAGCAGGACACCGCATCGCTGGGGACTCAGCCCTGCCCTGCCCTGCCTGACCCTTGTTTTGTCCACCCCTTGTAGCTGGCAGAGGCTCTCACTCCAGGAAGGGGGGATTTTCAGGATTGGCATTGGCAAGTTTGTACATAGGGCTGGGAGGAGAGATTTGCTGCTCTCTGGTGTTACCTGGTCTGGATTTGGCCTCTGCAAGGAGCAGTGCTGGTCCCTGGAGCATCTGGATGAAGCTCTCAAGAATGAGTTCAGAGAAGGGCCATGAAGATGCTCTGAGCACCTCTGCTATGGAGACAGGCTGGGAGAGCTGGGCTTGTTCAGCCTGGAGAAGAGAAGGCTCCAGAGAAACCTTAGATCAGCTTCCAGTGCCGAAAGGGGCCAACAGGAAAGCTGGAGAGGGGCTTCTGACAAGGGCCTGTAGGGACAGGACAAGGGGAATGGCTTTAACCTGACAGAAGGGAGATTGAGATGAGATCTGAGGAAGAAGTTCTTCCCTGTGAGGGTGCTGAGGCCCTGGCACAGGGTGCCCAGAGAAGCTGTGGCTGCCCCATCC
>JANRGW010002904.1:17698-34670 GCA_024733675.1 Psilopsiagon aymara | reverse complement strand
CACAAGTCAAAAACACAGTGCTGCACCAACTACTAAGAAGGAGAAAAATGACTGCTACTGCTGAACCCATGACACTCAAGAAATCTTAAACTATTAGTATAGGAAGCATTAATAGCAACTCGTATCCTAATGCTGTAGTTTTGTGGTTCTGAAGCAAGTCATCTGTATGCCGAGCTAGCAGAGTTCCTATAATTGTTTCTTCCTGTATCTGATACAAGAGATAAAAAAATCTTTCAAGCCAGGGGAATTCCAAAATAATTGTCTTTACAATATTAATTATAGGTTACTTTTCAGTTCAGTTTCCTCCCCTCTTCCACCTCAGTCTTGCTTGGTTTTGTTTCCTTGAGCCTTCCCTTCTGCCTCACTGGACAAAGAAGGTTAGAAACATTGTGATTAATTTATATATAATAAAATAACTGTGGTGTGAAGTTGCACTGCTTATGAGAGTTGTGAAGTCTTTTGAGACTGGTCGAATAACTCCACTCAGTCCTGTTGTCGCCATTTAGATGGAGGCCTTCTGTACTGTGACAAGTTTTTGTTTTCTTGAGGTGTTATCACTGATGCTTGACAGGCTTTGGACCCACAGAAGCAGCCCCATGCCAGAGCAGGCAATATTTGTAATCTGTGTTTTGAATGGGTGCTTCTTTAATGTGATTTTATTGTTAAATTGGGTGGACATCTTTGAACCATTTGGGTGTAATGATCTGCTAATTTGTTTTCACTTCTATGAACATTGTAAGTATTTAGTCAAACCTCATATACTGAACACCAAAGATATATTATTGTTTTGTACTAGCACTTAGATGCTTAGTGTATAGACATTCTGGTTAACCTTTCATAAACAAATAAAACCAAAGAATCTGAATGGCATCATTGATGTAAAGGTGATGAGAAAAAAGTTTCTTAGAGTACTTATTCTTACATATTTATTTATGTATTTATATTAAGTTGATTTCTATTGATTTTTGGCAGGGTTGACAAAGAATCTGTTTAGATGTGGAGGAGAAAAATACAAAGGCAAAAGGAGCTTAAATCTGTGTTTTACTAAATTAGCAGTTGCTGTTGGTTTAAACTGCGGTGTAAGTACAAATAGATACTAAAGCTGTCATTACTTAGTGTTTGTGGTGTGTAAGAAGGCATACCACTTAAGCAGGAAATATCCTGAGTTCACACAAAGTAGTGTGGACAGGCAAAACTGCTCAAATATTTTTAAATTGTAGGAAAGAAATTTGTGACTTGACATGTTGTGATTTTCTGGACAGTTTTGGCTGTAACTGAACACATTTCTTTGCTGTCCCTGCAGCATCCCTTAAACAACAATCATTCTCCTCCTGTCCGTTTCACAGCTATTCAGTACTGAGAATCATAGAATAGTTAGGGTTGGAAAGGACCTTAAGATCATCTAGTTCCAACCCCCTTACCATGGACAGGGACATCTCACGCTAAACCATATCACCCAAGGCTCTGTCCAACCTGGCCTTGAACACCACCGGGATGGAGCATTCACAACTTCCCTGGGCACACCGTTCCAGTGCCTCACCACCCTTACAGTAAAGAATTTCTTCCTCATAACCAATCTAAACTTCCCCTGTTTAAGTTTGAACCTGTTACTCCTTGTCCTCTCACTACAGTCCCTAATGAAGAGTCCCTCCCCAACATCCCTATAGGCCCTCTTCAGATACTGGAAGTTTGCTATGAGGTCTCCATGCAGCCCTCTCTTCTCCAGCCTGAACAGTCCCAACTTTCTCATCCTATCTTCATATGGGACGTGCTACAATCCCCTGATCATTCTCGTGGCCCTCCTTTGGACTTGTTCCAACAGTTCCATCCTTAGTTGATCTGCAGGAATATATCACATCATGTGCAGTATCCCCTGCAGCAAGATAAGTTCCCGCAGATACATACGTCTTTTACCCTGAAATAGGCAGTTCCCACAGATTGTTCTGTCTTGTACTTTCTGTACTTTCAGAGGGTTGTTCTGTACTTACTGTGCAGTGCTATCACTACTTCATTGATTAACTGATGTTTCGAGCTGATTGGGTAAGTCACTTAGATCAGAATTTTAACAAGATTTAATTTAAACTCCAAATTACATTTTCATACACCATTAATTGCCAGTTGCTGTGTGAAATAATTCTATGGTGGAAATTAATTTGTTTTAAGAATACTTTTGAGGGAAGTATTACAAGCATAATGCAGTGAAGTGTATTAAGTATTAGACATAGTAATCCATGCTACCTCTTTCTCTGCTGATAGAATTTTGTTGGCTCCTTTGCATCTTTACCTGGAATTGCATTTTTTCAGTTGCTGATAAAGTCCTTCTTGGTGGATAATTTTTGTTGCATGTGTTAAACTACACATACAATTTGGGCAGGCACTAGAGAGTTGACCAGATGCAGCTTTGGCAAAGATAACTGCATTTTGAGATTTTGCATGTTACCCTACAGAGAGTCATCCTAGGCTGAAAGGACAATTTGGTACCTGGGCTTTGCGAGGAGAAGCATGTGTGCCAGTAGATAGGCAAGGATGTCTGTTAAGCCATGGAAGAAGCAATGTATAGTAGGGTTTAATTCCCAACATCTTTGAGAATTCTGTCACAAACAGCTTCAATTTTCTTTCTTCTTGCTTTCTCTTTATGCTTTTTCTCTCATCTACCTGAATCCCTTTCTTGCTGTGCATTTGTTAAGTGCTGCCAGGCAGTTCTGCCTTCCTTTCAGTTGTGGCCTCCAGTTACTACTGGGTCCAGGTGAAAAAATAGCAGCATTATTTATACATAGGAATATTGGTATATATTAAGCAGAAGTGGGCTACCTTAGGGCTACATTTGAAATATATGGTATGTATGGCTACATTAGGAATCAAGACCACCCAGTGCAGCAATTTTCAAACGTCAGTGATTGTCACTGGACTTCATTCAAGCGAGGGGGGAGGGGCTTTAAGTCAAGGCAAAAAAATTAGTGGAATACTAATTTGGACTAAAGTGCATAATTGTAAAGCTGTAATTTAGTAGCCAAACTAGTATTTCTATCCATTTACCAGCTCAACTAACAGCAAAGGACTATAAACTATTAACTCATATTTGTACTAATCCAATTCCAGGTGCACATGACATATTTTTGTAGTAATAAATATTGAATGGTATATATTTTAAAGAGTGGTATGTGTCTTAGCATTCTTGGTAGGAAAAAGGAACTCATAAATTTTAGTCCTGGCACTGATGTTGACTCACAGCATTGCTGTGGGCAAGTTACTTAATTTCAGTCTGTGTTTCTTTAGCCATAAAATAGAAATAACAGTGCTTATTTTCTTGCTTCTCACAGGAACTGAAGGAAATTTTAACATTTGTGTAACTCTTCAGAGACTATTAAGTGTCCATTTAATCTTTTAGTTGTATCCAAAGTAAACATATCCAATGGTTTTATTAGTGAAATTATTTAGAACAATTTTGCAAATCTATTCTGTTTGATAATATACCCACGCAACAATCTTTTTATGGTAATAGAACATGGTGTTTCCTTGTAAATAAGAAAGCTAATTAATCCAAGGAAAAAAAAAAATAAACACATTCATACTCTATTAAAATTTTGATATTTCAATATTTGTATGTGTCTAATTCTGTAACTGATGGTACTGTGATTTCAGAAGACCATCATCATACAGATCATTGCATGTGCAGGAAAGAGGAACATAACCAGTGAATTCTAGAAATTTCTTAGTTGCTCAGGCAAAAATGAATGAATATGCCATTCCTGTTATTCATGCAGGTTTTCAAAGGATTGCTTACTGGTTACTTCTTTCCTGAAACATATATTAGTAGTGAAGAGATTAATTTAATCTGCAACAGGAGATGGAGAGCTGATTGGGAGAAAGGTTCTGGAAAGTTCATGTGGGTTTTGGTATGTGTGAGTAGAGTAGCCGTTCATATGTAGAGGGTAAGGAGAAGTATCAGTAAGGTGTCACAGACAGTTGTATTAGTAAAGTGAAAAAATTGACCCTGGGAATGGTACTGGATAGAATGAGAGCTACAAACGTTTGAGAGAACATGGAAGAATATGTTGAGCCAGGACTATCTTGGGTGGGAAGCCCTTAAGATGACACCAAAAAAGATTGCCACAAATGTTGGCCCAAAAAAAGCCCACCTGTGTCAAAATTTATAGCTTTATAATTAAAAGAATACTTAGAGGCTATATTCCACAAATCAAATCAGTCTTGCCCACTGACAGGTTGATTTAAGATTAAACTTGGTTAGATGATCTACAGCAGCTTAAAGTCACTTTTTAAATCTGCATACTACTAAAACTTGAGAATGTGAGAATAGGAAAATGTGGATCTAGTAGCTGGAAATTGTCATTTCAAAGAATTGGCTAAAGGAATACAAACATAAGCTTATCAGATTTCAGAAAATAAGATTTTTACAAATCTTAAAGTATGCACAGAAAGCAGTCACTGGAAAGACTGAAAAATCACCTTTGTGAAAGAACTATTTATATAATTAGGTTTATTAAGCTGAGTATGCTAGCAAATATCATTCTACAAGATAGTAACTTTATTGTGGGAGTAAAAAGAGCAAGAGGTAGTCAACATGACTTGATTAAAACTTCTTAGTGACTGGAAAAGCAGTCTCCTCCGTTAGTTTTAAAGGAAAATGACGGAGTGAAAATAGAGAAGTATGTTGTGCTTGTGTTTTTAGTTTTTAGATCAGTTTCCAAAAACATAGGACTAGAGAATTTAAATTAGGTTTCAGAAGAGATGTAGTAAATTTTCTTCTCTTATCCTTTCCTGTAATAGAAATTTGACAAGTCGTATCCTTCTATACCCATGCAAATCCAGTCACTCAAGTATTGCTGAAAGCAATTTATTTCTGTGACTGAAACTAAAACTCTGTTCCACCCTAAGGAGAATAGAGGATCTCATATGTTACCCTGACCAAACTCATAGGGAAGTCTACTGCTTCCCTCGGGCCAGGGTAAGGGGCATCACCAGGAAACTCACCTGTCTGGTACGTCCCAGCATCTACTATCCTTTATCAGTCTTCCAGGTGAGCAATGAGGAAATGTTTTCAAGAAACCTGAGGGGACTCAAGAAGGACTTCAGGGCCTTGGGGTGGCTGGTTCAGGGTTCAGGAGCCCAAGACTTGTGTTCTTGTTCCTCCTGCCAGCCACAAACAGTGACAATGGTTGCGTCAAAAAAATCTCATTAATTAGTTCTTGGCATAAATTTTCATAATGTTGTGAGAGATCAATCTTGATTTTCTTCAGGGGAGCCCTAAAGAAAAGTGGGAATGTACTGAAAGGCCTTGCAAGCCCCACCAGTTCTTTCAGGTTTTCCATCTTGTTTCATGACCATATGGGGTTCTGAAAATTCATTTCTATTTAAATTGGGCTGTGATGAGAATAGTTACAGGAAAAAGTTTAAAAACAAATCCCTAAATATACAAATAATGAGGCCTGGACATTACTTTGTTCTTCTTTTAATGAGATTATAGTAATACGTAATTAAACAAGTTGTAGTTTATTTTCTGGTAATATGTAAGCTGACTTTCAAGGAAGAGACAGCTCAGTTGTGTTGCTTTCAGTATTCACTTTAAAGTCAATTGATCACAGTATGTAACTGTTTATAGAAAGAATAGGAAAAAAAAAAAAAGAAGAAGAAAAAAACAGAAATTCAAAATAGACCTGATTCTGCAATATTCATAGCCAAAAAAGAAGTTGCATCAAGGGCAGTTTTATATGTACCAGGTTTAAAGATCATGTCCAATGTCAGTTGCCAGGTGAGATAAAAGTGCATAGAAATGCTCTATCAGTCCTTTTCAGCTAACCTTTAATGTCTATCAGTGTTAACATCGTAAAATCAAAAGAAAAATTAAAATGTATTTAAACAGCATGTTTTTTTTCTCTCAGAAATAATGGAAGACAATTGCTCATAGGCTTGGAATTTGGTTGTTCATGTTAACAGTACCACATATAAAGGACCAATGCAGAACATAACTTAAACTTGTTTTTATGGATGCAGGAAACCGGCCTTTGAAGTGATCTCCATAGTGATTCAGTTTGGCACTCATAATATCTTGTGGAATGGTTGTCTTAATGTCTTACTTATCTGATGCCTAAAAGATGCAAAATTAGGATTTATTTAAATTCTATTGGCATGTTACCATCCATGGCATCATTTGGAACTGTATGCTTTATGAACATATTTAAGAATTTATTTGCAAATTCTAATTAGTAATTAGTTTTAGATTAATTTTGAATCTTTGAAATACCTAATTATAATCCAATCTGAAAAATTATACAGATTTTTAGTAATTTTGTAGTTTACTAGTGCTGTCTTCCTTGTAGAGTATATTTTAAAGCTCTACTTCAGTCGGCAGTCTTTTCAAATGTGTATTCCCAAATAATCCAAAAAATGTGTACAGTTTTGGTTCCTCTTTACAAAAAGGTCACACGACAGTGACTGGAAGCTGGAGCACATGAGGCAGAGGAAAGTGGGTCTACTTAGCCTAGACAGGAGCAGGTGAAGACAAATCTTATTGCTGTCTGCATCAACAGACAATGCAGACTGATCACATGATTCAGAGGAGGTGGAGCCGTGCTCCTCTCAGAGGTGCACGGCAATAGAACAAGAGGTAATAGAGAAGTTCAATATATGCAGTTCTCATTCTGTGTTAGTAAGTGAAAATTCATGGTGAAGGATGGACCAGCTCTCTAGACTTACTGTTGGATCACTTCCCTTGGAAGTCTTCAAGACCCAGCTGGGTGTGGTCCTGAGCTACCTGGTCTAATTAGAGCAGTGAGTTGGACTAGAGACCCTTGAACATCCTTTCCTGGCCAAATTTCTCCGTATTTCTGTAAGCTAAAATAATAAATAGCAGTGGAGAATATGTGTTAAGTCATCTAACTTATTTCAGTACCAGGTGAGGACTTCTCCTTGCTCAAACTAATCTAAATTAACAAATTCTAGGGTGAAATATATTCACGTTACATCAGAACTATTTTCTATGTACGTCTCCCAAGGCACTTAGGTCATCAGTTTTTCTAAAACTCCTCTCTTTCTGTAGATGATTGCCAGAAACCCATATAGTCACATCCTTGTTTGTGTTGTTCCTTTTTAAAGCAGTGTTTTCCAATATCACCAGAATATACAGTTTCTGAATTTGTTTTAACTTTGGTTTGTAAATCTCCTGGATAACATTGACAAGCTGTACAATGAAGAAAGCATTATGTATGTTTTGCTTGTCCACGTTTCACCACACTCCTGAAGCTTCAAATACTAAAGCATCTTAGTTGCTTTAAGTACAAAGTTTTGTACATTAAATAATTTACAAGTGCTGTCAAAGTATTCCCTGTATACAAAAAAAAATCTGTCTTTAGAGCCTGTGTTTTAGTTCTTTCACAGGATTCTTTAACTCTTCTTCCACAGAAGATGTTATAGACAGTTTTCCTTTATTCCTACAAAATTCAATTTGTGGGCAGTTGCAGAGACTTTACTAATTCCCCTCTGTGCAACTTTGTTTATAGGTAAGCAGTTTTATTGATTACGTATATTATTTATAAAGTAACACCTGAAGCCAAGAACAAGGTTGAAGTAAATTGGAATAAATGTACTTAGGGCTGAATACTGACTTTGCAAAGAAATATTAATTTGATTGAATAATTTTTAAGCAAAATTTGGGCAGACTTGAAATAGAAAACAGAAAACATATGAATTGTGAATTTTCAAGTGTGTTCTCATGCGGTTTTGGAGCAAGATATCTTAGAACTATTGTAATCATATACATTTGCTATGGCATGCTGAATACAAACCTATTAATGCATCTGCAAAGTAGTGTATATGATTAAGTGATGTAGTTGATCAAGGGTCTACTTCTGTGGTCAACAGGTGACACTTGGTGAATTTATGACAAGTGTTGCCTCCTCTAGAGCTTACAGCAATGCTGTTCTCTACATTAGCTCCCACTTATTACTTATTCAGTGCCTCAGCAAGGAAGGGTCTTTGGAATCTTGTGGAATGATGATGGTTAGAAGTGAAATGCCTCAGTTTGTGTCTTAGAAACTAGGGAAGCTTATAGTGGAAAGAACTTGGTCTGGTTGAAATCTGTCGAAGTATATATTACTGGAATTGGTACAGTGAGGTTTAAAACCAAAAGTGCAGGTTTCTTTCCTTCACTACAGTAATTGATATAGAAGCACAAAGATAATAGGCAACCCAGGCATTAGAAAGTATTAAGATTTTTCTCTTTAGAAGTTGTTTATATAATTGTTAGCTAATGAGATAGTTATTCCTTATTTCTAATAAATACTCATGTGCCCAATTTGCAAAACTAAATAACATCACGAGCACTACTCCAGTTAATTCACATATGTGCATAAGCCGTGTAAGTTTTCAGAACCAAAGAAATAATTCCACTGTAGCTTCTAGGGATTGGCAATGAAATACTCACTTTGAATACTTGGCATAATACTATTTCCTGTTCTTTGAAGGCACTGTTGCTTTGATGCAGTACTCACAGTAACTGTGGTAATGAAAACCTACTATAACCCAAAGATTCTCAGCCTTCTAGTTTTGAACATCCGGACTCTGATGATGAACACTCTGACTCTGGAAGTGAAGGATGAAGGCTTAGGTTACAAAGCCTTACCAGAGCTGCTGCTTGACCAAAGCCTTCCAAGCACTGCTTGAAACCATTTATGTCCAGTTTCCAAGAAGTGCGCTGAAAGCCAGATGTAAGATAACCTCCTGGAAACTGACATTTTTAGATAGCTGTTTATCTTCTTTCAGCATATGCATTGGTAGAGATAAAGATGTAAACATATTCTACAAAATAGCATCAAATATAAAATCAAATGAAATCCCATGTGACCTTTCTTCTCAGGTAGCTGAAGGTCTGAGATCTTTACAACTACTTGGAAAACTGTTTTTGTAAGTAATCCATGAAATATTTCACAGGTTCTCTACTGAGATGGGAATTCTGCCTTAACATGTCAAAAAAACCTACAAATAGCACCTTAAAAGTGGATTTTTATTTATTTAGATCTCAAAGCATGTAAGTTACTGATGGTAAGGAGAAATGGAGTTCACCGGTATATACATCCAAAATCATCTTCTGCCTAAGAGAAGCATGAATCCTGCTTCATCTGGTACTTTAACTTCTAGGGTTTTTTTTAAGAAGTATTATTTTGTGTTCATCAATTTGAACTTTTCTAGTGTCTTTTACCTGTATATATATCCCATACAGAATAATGTAAATTTTAAATGTAATAATAATTTATAGAAAAGCTTTATTTATATGCTGGGAAACTCTCATGCTTTTAATATTTAAAACCCTCCTCCAGTCTATATAATGCTCATAAATAGGCTTTCTAAAATTAAATGATTTATGGAATCCCAAAGCGTCTCATTTTTTATCAAAAAGAGTGGTCTGTATTACCCTCTTCAAGGTACCCTTTGTTAGTCATCTATTCTGGAAAAGTTAAGTGGCTTTCACACATAACTGATCTTTGTAAGATGGGCAGAAGAGAACTTGCCAGTAACTTTAGAGCTTTAATTATAAATACCACTAACCTGCAGCTTCATAATCACATTATATTTTGTCTTCCTTCTCTTGCCCACTCTTTGCTTTAAATTCACCAGTAAATTCTCTGAAATAGTGGCCATATTCTTTTATATGGCAGTTTTTGAGTGTTGTGTAATAACTCTGGTTTAGGGTTATAAATGGTTAGAAGTATATACAAAAAGGAATATGGTATGGGTTTATAATTAATGTGGCACATAAATATTTCTTTGTGCATACCCAGTGCACAATTTCAGTGTTCCAGGGTAACATATTAATTACTGTGAATTTGCTAATTATGGTTTGTTTCTCTGTAGTATTGACATGCACTGTCCAGAGAGATACAACACAGCACTGTATTCCCAGAGTTCACATGATGGAAATAAAATCAACAGGAAAACACTTCCAACATAGTGGAACTTCTGTGAGGATACAGTCATTAATCTTTTAAACACATTTGAGGATTATCAGATAAGAGGTGCAGTGTAAGTGTGAAGTAATAACATAAGTATGTGTATTCATAATGTAAAATACATTAGCGCAGTTCTGTTTCCATTAACTATTTTATGTATGTTAAGTATTTTCCATTGGGGAAATTAATTCTCATTTCCATTCTGCACTTGCATGAAAGTTTTTAATTTTATTTAAGTTCAAGTAGGATCTGATGAGTATCCTCTTCCTGAATTAAAAACTTTGGTTTTAAATAGTAAAGTAAATCCATGTGGGTTATTATTTTTGGAGAATAACTATGAAGACTTAATAATGGCCAGGAAAGGACTTTGAAAGCCTTAAAGTTATTTTTAGGACAATTCTTTGTAATAGGGAAAATAATACTAAAAATATTGTGTCATTTAGTATGGAAATCTGTAGTTTGACTCAGTAGGAATGTGTTACAGATTTCCATGCTACCTTCTTTCATTCCCACTTTGATATATGAGGAGGCATTCTGACAGCTCAGAGAGCCACTCTGACAGCTACATTGAAATGATTTCCATGGAAAGTTTTGCAAGGAGACTTATATGCTTTTCCCCATTTTCCTTTCCTCCTCATTCACCCTTGAGAAAGGGAGGAGGGGAAACCTCAACAGCATGATGAAATCTGAAATTGTGGCTTGTTTTAGGAAACGATGTGAATTTTGCGAGACTTTTTTCACTTGTAAGATCTTTAATAACCTTTTGAAGAGAATGCTGAGGGCTTGTAAGCAATCTCCAAAGAGCTGTTACTTCTGAGGACCTGGTGTCCGTATTCCTGGCATTTTCCATCTCCTGCATGAGAAGTTCCCTGGGAGCTTAAAAACCATAGCCCTGCTCAAAGACCCCTTCCTCTCTGTGTTTGGTGGTCCACAGCAGACTCTCAGCAGCCTTTCCAGTATAGGTCTGCACCTTTCTCTCTTAGACATTTTTTGTTTGTAGTTTTTTTTCCAGTGCTTCCTTTTAGGTTCCTTTAAACAAATACAGGAAATTTGAATTTACTTTCAATCAGGCACTTCCAGATGTAATCTAGGCTTCAATAGGAAAATAGTGAAATCAGGTATACTTGGTAATACACTACTAATTTCTGTATTAGTAATGTTTGGGCTCATGGAGAAAATGTTAATAGGGCCCTAATGCCCTGCTGAAATGGCATTTTGATTAGTAACTTTGATTACATCCTAATAAAATTACTGGAGTTGGTTTGTTTCCCAAAGGTTTATTGGGACAATGGCAGTTATGTCTTGATGCTTTGAGTAACTTCTGGAGGTTACTAGTAATACATCAGTATCTGGTTTGAACAGGTCTCTATTTTATAGCTGATACAAATAAGATGTGTAAGGTCCCTGCTTATTACACATGTAGGCAGTTTAACTATGGTGGTGTGTTGACACTTAATTATACTTTGTTCAGTGTTTTTCTCAGACTCTCCAAGCTGGTCAATAATTGTCTAATCTCTTTGCTATTTAAGGGTGCCAGATTCAGGCATGGCCTGGTTGCAGTTCAACACTGAAAGCCCCTATGATTCTGATTTCTATACACAGAGCTTTCAGAAGTTATGTGGTGGCTGCCAGTGCAGATGTTTTCCATTCAAGATCATTTCCCAGGTAGAAGACACTTTAACCACTAAACTACTTAAACTGAAGGTTGAGGGACAGATGTGCTGCTAAAGTTTGCATTGTAGACTCAGGCTTTCATTGACAATACATGCCAAAACAATACAGTTCACTTGAGTTATCTGATTTTCCTTCCACGTTTTTTTCCCAGCCCTTTTTGTAGCTGGTTTTTGAGAAAGAGGGGATCTCCCATATTTGAGACTTCACACAAGTCACTAAAACACTGAAAACTTTGGAAAAAACTGTTGACTTCTGATTTCTTCTGTGTTGTCTTAATTGTTAGAGCTGGTGGACTATCTCATGTTGGTTTGAAATACGTATTTTAAAGTCTAGATCTGTATTTTCTCTTTGTGAGAAAGTTTTATGAAATTGAGGAAAAGAGTTCAGTCAGTATTAAGTATATCTATATACTGCCACAATACATAATACTAATTCAACCAAATAAGGGTCCTACATAGGTAATGAGGCCAATTATCAGTGGCTTTACATGCAGTAGAGGTTTGGGTTGGTTGTTTGGGTTTTAGTTATTGTTCAGTAAAATAGTACCTCATTTCTAAAAATCAAGGAGAAAATTGTATGACAAAAAATTCTCTTTGAGACTCACTCTTACCATATTATATTTCAGAGGCTCAAGAATTAAATTCTTGAATGGAATTTCTTCCACCCTGAACTACAACTTCAAAACCTCCAGTGTCTCTTGGTGTTACAGTGATCTTTAAAATATATTAAAGTGACAGAGTGTATTTTAATATTTCCTAAATATGTGATGTAGAGAAGCATATCACAATTGTCTAGAATATATTTTCATGGAGTTTTTTTAATTATACATCATCGCAATATTAATTAAACTAACTTTAAATTAATTAGGATTCAGCTGAGAGATCAGGTACTGAAGTATTCTAGAAATTGCTAGATTGCAAATATTAAAAGAGTTTGATATTAAAGTTTGGAAATTAATGTAGAATTTAAAAAATTTCTTTTTCATAAATGCTTACATGCTGTTTCTGGAATCTATCAAACCTCAAACCTAACTTTGAAGGTGATTTTTTTTTTCCCTGACGTCTAGCATTTTAAACTGTACTTAATTTACTCCAAATTGAATTCTTTAGGTCAGTGCTTGCTAGGCTGGCTGCTGCTGCTCTGGTCTGGGCTAAATTTTAAGTTGAAAAGTTTTTAGCAGAAATACTTGTCAGTTGACATATGTGGGAAACTTACAGGATTGTAAGAAAAGAGACAGATAAAGGTGTTATCATAACTTCAGTAATGATTGTAGTTTGTTTCTAAGTCCCTGCATGTGAAAACATTACAATTATGTTAATCTAAAGGAATGTGTGTGACTTTTTATTACCTTTGTTGGAAAGAGGCATGATAAATACAGAAATAAGGAATAATAATTTTCAGTTTATAATTTAGCTTTGCATTTGTTTCAAGTTGTATGATTTTTTCCAAAGATTTCAAAAGTCAACGTTATAAATAGATTAAACCTTTTTTCCATTGTGGAAAGAAAAAATCCTGATTTAAGGGATAAGCATCTTGTGATTCAGTAATGCAGTATATCAAATCTGGCACAAATTGATAGAAAGTGGTCTGAAATTCTCCTTGGTGTAGTTTCCTTTCTTGTTTTGCTGTATTTGTAGAAGTTACACATGCCCTCATGGCATGTATGACACAACTTTGCTCTCATTTCAAAACTCATGATCGCTTTGCTTTTCAGATGCACAACAGATCACTTATTAGAATCCAGCAGATATTATTTTTAGTGTTTTACTGTTGGTATCTTATGAAAACATGTGGCTGTCAAAGGAACATGTTAAAGGATAGTCAGAATTTGAATTTTGTTGGTTTTCTTTGTGCATGTTTGTCATTTGTATTTCTGTGATGACTTTGGAATGATGAATTTAGTGTGAGGTGTCCCTGCCCATGGCAGGGGGGGTGGAATTAGATGATCTTAAGGTCCTTTCCAACCATAACTATTCTATGATTCTACAATTCTATGAATTGTCTAAAAATTCTTTTGTTTTTCTCTAGAAATAACTCTGTGAACATACATGTAAAAATTAGACTTTTTTGTTATGAAACGTTATATCCCTAGCAGTTGCTAGGTGTTAACATGACTGGTTGTTGCTTGCTTTTTCCTTCTCTCTCAGAAATAGTCAATCAACATTCTTCAGTATGGAGCTATGAAAGCAAGTATCAAGGAACAAGATGTATGCACACTGTTACCAACCTCTTGGTATAGAGCTCTGGTCACAGGGCAGAGCTCAGTTTAAAACAACGCATGGCTTCTGATACTGAATTTGAAATGTGAGGGCAATTAGTTTAACATTGTGCAGATACAAGACATAATTATGCCTTGCATTACTGCTGAAATCTCTGAAGAGCTTTCATTCAAGGATCCCTGAAAAGTTGATTGCTAACATGTAATAAGCAACAAAAGAATTATACATAGGAAAACAGTAATTATTGAAAAAAAAAACCTTTGTAAATTTTCTTCATGATCTTTACTCATCAGCTCTCTGTGAAATAACTTCCTATTGCTTGTTGGTACAGCAAATTGGGTTGTATTAATCTAAAAAGCTGTTGGTTATCCATAAAGTATATTTGCTAGATTGTTATAATATCTGTGACATGTAACTTCATACTCATGCAAGTGACCATGAAGACATGATTGTTGAATAGCAGATTTTCAGTCTTTGCTTAGTTGTGTGGCACTGTCCAATGCTATTGACATTTGGGTCAATAGGCTAAGCCTGCACAGTGGTTAGCTGCATGAGATGGAATTAGGATCCCCCAGTGATGGAGGTATCGTGCTGTAAGAGTTGACCTGATTTAAATCTACACCCAGGAAACAACAGACGATAATCCATTAAAGAACGGCTGCTCTTTAAAGAACTGAATTTTCTCAAATTTTCAAGAACTGTTCATGGTGGCAGATTTATACTGATGTTAAATCATGCACATATTAAAGAATTAAAGCATTTTTCATATGTTCCTTAGAAACTGTACTAGTACTTCAAAGCATGAAAAGAAATCCAGGAGTTTAAACAAATTGTTTGATGTTGACAGTGCCTTTGGTCTGAGAAGATTTTGTTCATTATCTTTTTATTCATTAAGTCTCTGATGCTTTCCATGAGTTGGTGTATTGGGCCCCTGAAACAGATTGAGAGTAATGCAGCCAAAATAACTTCATAACTATAACATGTTTGCTTTTGTAAATTCTATCTTGTTTTAAAGTAACGGAATGGGGTCATTAAATTTATTGAATTTACAGTAGTAGAATTTCAACTTATTGTGGCTTTAACTGATGAAAACAGAGCTCTATCTAGCCAATATCTTTATTAAGTTCAGAAAAAACAAATGTTTCTCCTAAATCACAAGTTTTTCCTATATTAAGCTCTATTACAGATCAGGTATGTGTTTTATCATCATATATATAAAATAAGCCACATTTCACATGACAATAAAACAGTCTGTTCTTCCAAAGAAGCCAACTATTTGCTTACTACATCTTATATTTGATATAAATTATTAAATGCTGTTTCATGTCTACAAATATGTTTAAGACCTAGAATACTTTTGTCATTGAAACTTCCATTATAGAGTTAAAACCTACTTGTAGTTGAAATATAAAAATATTAAAATAGTCAAGATGTTGTTTTGCCCTTCTGCGGCTCTCCCACTCTTATTACCAGTGACAAAATGCTTTGTATTTTAAGTAAAGAGTTCTGCCCTATTTTTTACCAAGCTTAATTGAAATCCTTTGATTAGTTATAATGAAGGAATTGCAAAGGACTTACTGTAATAATGGCAACTTTTTAGACTGGAGTAATTGTGAGTCAGTCAATAGTGTCATGTAGAGAATCATCCTCAGACAGTATAGAAAGAATTCTTTTATTTTCATTGTGTTTTTTACTTTTGTTAAAACAAAGGTCCCTATTCCAGAATCAGTAAACTTCCAGTGCCGATTAAGTGTTGCAGGAAACGTGAAGAGTAATAACTCACACCATGTACTACTCTCTAAATCCTCATAGTATATGGGAAGAAATGCCAATCAGAATATCCATCCTGGTTTTGCTTATAACATAGCCTGCATTCATCAGTATGGGAGGGTAGGTGAATTAATTGGTTGCTGTAACTGACTGTTACTGCTTTTGAAAATGACATGAGATTTATTGAAAGGTTTGAAAAGTACCGCCGTATTTAACGTTAGTAGCCTACACATGTTTGAAATACTTTTAGCATTTTAATTGCAAATTATTTTTTTCTTTCTTGGTTGTTATATATTTTTAATTTTTAAATCACCTGACGATACCTAGAACCAAAATAAGAGGAAGAGGTTGTGAGAGAGTGTTATATAGTGGATATTGTGAAAGTACCAGTAAGTGAAAGTTCACTTTCCTACATTTACCCTCATGAATCTTCTTGTATCTTGTACTTTTGAAAGAATTTATTGGGTTTTTTTCTCGAAGAGAAAACATAAGCTAAAGGTTTTAAAATTACCCTTGAGATGTCCATCTTGAGCATTTTTCTAAACTGAAAAAATTTGAGCTGTTGTGTTTGACTTTTTTTTGCAGGTTAGCAGAGGTTCTCTCAGCTGCTGCACTCCTCATATCTTTCCTGGGCTATATCAGAGTGGCTGGGGTATCTGAAGGCAGGGAGGGCTCCAGCAGGGCATCCCAGGGCTCCCTCGGCTGAGGCTGTAAGGGAACATTGGGTTCATAGGGATGGAACACTTCCATGAACCTCCTGCATTATGTC
Organism: Psilopsiagon aymara; assembly: GCA_024733675.1. Classification (NCBI taxonomy): domain Eukaryota; kingdom Metazoa; phylum Chordata; class Aves; order Psittaciformes; family Psittacidae; genus Psilopsiagon; species Psilopsiagon aymara. The sequence continues at coordinate 18,276 of JANRGW010002904.1, read as the reverse complement.
TTTGGGCAGAAAGTGGAAAATGGGGATCCTTCCCTTAAGGGGTATCTGTGTAGTAAAAGCCTTGCAGCTAAATAGGCATACAAAAGAAACCGAATACCACTTCACCTCCACATTTTAGTGCAATTTTTCATCAAAAGGAAATGTTTCCATGGTTTGACAGATGTTCAAATATAACATGTTCTCTTTATCAAAATGTCCTTTTGGCCAGCTTCAGGTAAAAGTTGATGTGGACACTCAATCACTCAATAGTATTTGTATTATCTCAGTCTTTCTTGTTTCATTATTATATGGGTGGAATTCACCTGTAGGAAAAGGATGTTCTTGAGCCCAAAATGATAAGCAGATTTGGAAGTTCGAGCAGTAACCACTGATCCAGCTTTACATTTAAATGAAAAATTTGGATTTATTGGTGACTAAAGAGCATGTCTAAGTGGTAAAATGGTATCAAATGCTACAGAATGATAATCCCAGCCACTTTTTGGGAAATGGGTAGGTCATGTTGTTTGTATTCAACATAAAGATATATTGAGCTGGTTGTCATTTAAAATTTCTCAATTAAATGTCCTAGAGGAAGGGGG
>JANRGW010002904.1:0-17598 GCA_024733675.1 Psilopsiagon aymara | reverse complement strand
GGGGGGGGGGGGGGGGGAGGGAAATAAACCTGTGTATTAGTTGACAAGGCATCTAGCTTTGAGAGCTCAGGGGTTTCTAATGCAGGCTGTTCTGTCATATTTTAGAGCAGTTTGTAGACTTCAGGAGATATCTGTAGTTTGGTTAAAAGATTCCAGAGTGCTGGGTTTTTTCTGCTACTCAGAAGAATCCTGGATAAGCCAGCATCATTAGAGTATGCTGTATCTTAATGTCCAAACACTTAGGGCACTATCCTGGCATTATGGGAGACATCAGTCCATTACATGACTAACAAGGACCTCTTTCTTTACCTTGGCTAGTCTGTGTGCCAGGGTCAGTCTGTGTGGATTTCTACCTTGACCTTCTTGAAATGGAAGTGCTGAGTCCAATATCACTTTCAAAACTTCTTGTATTCTCAATTATAGATATAGAGACAAAGCTGCCCTTCTTCTAAAGGTGCCTTCACTTTTATGTAGACACCTAGTTTAAGACTAGGTTTCTGATTTTCAGCTTAAAGAAGCATGATATGACTCCCACTACTAGTCCCTTGGCCCTGATTCCTTTTTTCACCATCTTAAAATAAAATTATTATACTGCATTCATGTACTCTGCAGGATGGATGTTTAAGTTAACTCATTATAGAATTCTTAAATATATACAATATTAAGTAACTTAATGGGATTCTGTAAGTACTCAAAAAAGACTTGAGTGGCCTTTAGTGGCTGCATTTCTTCTAGATCTGCAGTTTGCTTGGGTTGGACAAAAATGCTGTATTTCTGCTCATTTTTCTGTACATAATTCTTGGCAACTCCAATAGTATTCCTAATTCTAATAGGATTCCTAATGCAAATTATGTGATCTGAGAAATAACATGTCTAACACGTGGTATATCCCTGAATTTTGGGAAAAGTGGCCTGGATTTAAATACAGGAAAGGTAAAGCTCATCTTCAGTAGAGAAATTGTCTCCTGGGCATTTCTTTTCATCCGCTAGAATAGTAACTTGGATTTGTAAACATATTTCTGATTTATTGTTGATTACAGCTTAGAATATTTGGCTACAAAGTGAATGGTGAAACTGTCTTGCATAAAGTGATCAATTACATGGTAATGTTTTTTTTCATCTACCAGTCCAGATAGGCATTTTAACCCACTGATAACTTCAGCTTAAACCCCAAAATTCTGTTGATATTCAGTGGTATTCCTCCAGTAGTGAAGGAAATCTGTATAGTAGCTGTAGAATCTGAAATCTGTGAGCTCAGCTCTGATATATGCTGAACTGAGGATTGCTGAACTCTTCTCTGTACACTGTTAAGGTATTTTTAGAGAATGGTATGGGAATCTATAGAACAGAGAAATAAAAGAGTTCAGCAAATAACTGTGGGTTTTAGTTAGAGTTTGTTGTTTTGTTTTGTTTGCTTGTTTTGTTGCAGATTTTTGGGGTTTTTTGCTTGGTTGGGGCTTTTTGGTTTTGTTTGATTGTGGGGTTTTTTTTGTTTGTTTGTTTGTTTTTGGTTTTGGTGGGGTTTTTCTCCTCACTTCAAAGAGGTTAAAAATTAGAATTTTTAACCTTTACCAGCATGTGTAGTACAAGAACTGATGCAAATACTTTGGTGCATGAGTAAGGTTCTCTAGGAAGTACTACTTGCATGATAAGTCTGTACTTACGCAGAGAGAGAACATCTGTAAGTAAAACAGTTGATCTATCTGGAAGAAAGGGTCCGGAAGTGGCATACAGATCTTCCTTCAGGTCTGAACTAGATCACATAATTGAAAACTAATGTAATGTATATGCACATAAAGCCAAAGAAAAGGTGTAATAAGCAGTGCTAGCTTTAGCTTTCATTAAGGAGAATGCTTTTCTGTGCAATACAAACATTTGCATGGTACAGATTTTTATTGTTATTTAATGCTGGGTTTAAGAGTGTGGTGGCTTTTAATTTGTGTCCTGTAATAAAGCCTGTTGAGATATTTATACCTATGTTGTTCCTTTCATTGAAATCAGCTCCTGCCTTTGGAACACCACAGCACCACTGTAAAAATGAAATACATGTTTCATATCTCTAATGCAGTCTAAGATAGAAAGAAGTGTTGGTTTATGTGTTGGTTTATGTGTAAATTGATTTGTAGTTTTAAAGAAGCAAAAGGGGGTTTTGCTTTTTTTTTTTTTTTTGAGCCTTTATGTTGTAGGTTAAAAAAGCTGAAAGCATATGGTAGCAATTTTTTAACCTCTCTACATGAGGTGCTTGTCAACGGAGGTCCATGCATCCAAAGCTAGTTAATAACAGCTGCAGGCCAAAGTTCCTTTAAGAGCTATTGCTGTATTCCAAGATTCTCAAAGACTTTGAACAAGTGAAGTTGGCCACAAGGGAAAGCAGCAGGTCTGCATTCTGCTTGTTAAGTGAACCCTGTTTGAACAGAAAAAATGTGGCAGAAAGGCAGAATTTTCATGCTATAAAACTTCACCATAAAATATCAGATAGGATTGGCTAGTAGGCTGCTGCAGTTTAACCTAAATGAACCATTTGCTTTAATCTAAAACTTGATTTTGCTGTTTTGTTCAATGAACATATTTACAGGGTTTTTTTGAGGAAAATTTGGAAGGCTAATTATATCAAGTACTTTTTTAAAAAAGAATTCAGAGGATCCCAAAACATAGGAATAAAGATCTGTTTGTGTTTACATTTTGTGTATATAAAACATGAAATAGAAGGGGAAAAATGTATGTGAAGAAATAAAAATGGCAATTCTCTTGACCTTGTGCTGCTTTCTCAGTTTTATATTCATTTCCATTTTTTGCTGTGTTCTTTTCAAAGCTGTAGTGAATTATAATTAAGAGAATTCCCTCCAGATAGGTTTCCATGCAGTTTGTAGTTCTTTGCAGTTTGGAAGAAGTCCAGAATTAAATGTGAAATCACTTTCTCAAAAGATATGGTCTGTATATTTTTGCCTATTGGTTGAAAAACTTCATGGTATATTAAAGCCTTTATCAGAACAAGATCTTTAGAAGCATTTAGGAGGAACAATGCTGGCTGGTTGGTTATCTGCCAGTAATAAAGTATCAGTAAACAATACTCATCATTGTAGTTCAATATAAGGCAGGGTGCTTGACCGAGAATATGTTTTGTGCTTTACACCAGAATTTGGTTCTTGATCAAAATCTGAGGTTTGTGATACATTTCTAGGACGCTGAGTGCCCCTAGGTGGTCATAACTGAAAGTACAGCAGGAACAGTTCTCTTGCTCATCTTGCTCCGGCTGATGGACAGCTAACCTCTGCTGAGCACTGGGTGCTGATCTCTGCCTCTGTGGCATATTTTTTTTGGAGGCATTACTATTAAAGAATCACTTCTCTCCCTCTGAAAGTCTCTGCTTTACAGAAGAGCATTTGTGAGGTATTAATTTAATCTGGAAATTGCTGACATACTGAAGTGGCAGTCCATCATTACTCCCACTTAGGGCTCCAATTTAGCCCTTGTCATTGCAGTTGTCAGTATCAATTGGGGATTAGATGGAGTTATAGCATGCAGAGCAGATGGGCAGTGGATCAGGACCACCTTTCATTCCTTTTTAGCACAATCTTCTTATTATCAAGTCCATTCATACAATTTTATTGCTGCTTTTCAGTTTTTGATGCACATCAAATATTTTGGGGATAAATTGCTTACGGAGTTGTTTTTGGATGCTTTGGATTCCATTTCTCTACTGTATTTGAAATATATAAATAATGAATGACACGGATGTGGTACCACTTCTAAACCACACTTTTCTAAAGTCACACAGTCAGTTGTTTAGAAGATGCTTATTTATAATGCATCTTAAAAAAGATACACATTGTAAGACTTATCCTTCCAACTTCTACAGAAATGTGTCATTGATTTACCATTGTAAGGTAAGCAAGCTTTGTACAAATAATGGAAATAAGATTTCCAAAGAGTGTAGAGCCAATTTCAAATGTTAATATTTTTAAACTTAATAATGGAATGCATGTAATAATACAGTTTTATTTTAATCTTCATCAGATAAATTGTATCTCAAACCACTAAGTATAGTATGTGTGAAAACAAACTTTGTATTTTATCCTAAGAGTTAGACAAAGACATTTGCAAAAGACATTTCTGCAGGGATGGAGGGGAAAAAGAGGTAAACCTTTCTCTTGCTCTCTGAGAATTCTGGTGAATTTGCTTCTATGGTAACCAATTAGCCAGAGCTTGTTACTCATGTAAAAACAGGAACTGTTTGCATTTTTTAAAACCTTCATTTGCAAAGCAGCATGTCTTAAATGATAAAGTTAAATTTCTTTCCCAAGACCACAAGTCTTCTTTGTGGGTGGAAACAACTAAGTTTGTGGTTTAAAAAGCAAGGGAAAAAGGGGCTCCTAGGCAGCAGCATCCATCCACACTAAAAGCAAATATTTGTTTTTGGAGGAGAGAATGGCTGTCCCTGGAGCAGCCAGCTTAGCAAAAGCAGGAATGGAAGGGCAGAGCTCATCTTTTATGGAAGTCAGATAAATTTCATGCTCTTTAACATCGACTGTGACTGCAGGCTTTTCACTGAAGCCTGGCTCCTTCCCCAGTGTGAACAAAATAAGAAAAGTGATTAAAGTTCACTCGGTAGTGGACAGCAGGAGGCAACTGCTCCAGTATCTTCAGCTGAGGGAGAGGGCGAGAGGGCTCTTTAATAAGACTTGTGAAGCTTCTTTGAAGGAAAGAAATAGGACTCATAGGGCCTATAGATTCCTACAGTAACATTCATTCATTTCCTGTACTTCATATGGCTTCTTTGACACATTGTAATATTGTCATCCCCTTCATTAAAATGTTCATTATGAAAGGGGAAAGAGAGAAAATGTAACTGTTAACTGGAGCCAAGGGTCAGCAAGTTCTGCTGTGAGCAAAGGGCTCACATCTGCCTTGGGTAATAGTGGCAGCTCTGGGGCAGATGAGACAAACAAAAAAAATGAAAATAGGGATCTTACAAATTGTTGTGTTTAGTGTCCCATCTTGTGATGGATGGGAGTCTTGAGTGTCCTGACAAGTCTCAAAAGGCTGGAATGGCTAGCAGATCCTTCTATATCCTGCCTTTTGGCTTTTTCCTTCTGTCTGTCTCATTTTTTCTGTTTCTCCCTTTTGAAAGTTGTGCAATCAGTATTCACACATTCTTATAACTAATAGGATTAGAGGTGTTGCAAAGGGATTTGAACAAGATAATTAGTTTACTGCTTAGCCCACAATGTAACAGGCAAAACCACTCTTAGAAAAGGCAGACAAAATTAGTCAGAAAATGTGTGGGAAATGAGGCAAGGCCTCTCAAACAGGACCTCAATCAGCTGTACCATTATGAAAGGGTCCTGGAATATTCATTCATTACTGCAGACTGTTGACTTTTTTGGCTTGACCACCAAAGGTGTCAAGAAACAAGACTGAGCAGAACAGTGGGAAGTATTGCTGGACACCAAGGGGTCCGTTTCAAGTGCTTAAATGCAGTTTCACATTCTTTGCCACTATGCCACACAGAGCAATGCTGGAAAATTGAAGCACGCAGCCTCAAGCACTCTACAAAGCTGAGGCTGCAAAGCTTCTTATAACGCTTGAGCTGAATCGCATGGTCAGAAAGACATGGACAACTGAAGGATTGAATCAGGATGAGTAGAATCATAGAATAGTCAAGGTTGGAAAGGATCCTAAGATCATCTACTTTATGTTTAGTGTTATGTTTTAATCTCTATCTAGCAGAGTTATTTAAAACATAAACTTTCTAGCAGTGGATTGAAACATTCCATTTAAAAATATCTTTTCTGTTCTAAAATGTGCCACGCAGAAAAAAACCCTAAATCCAAATCCCACTGTCCCCCTTCAGTGATACCATATGGTGCTTGAATTACTAGTGATGGTACTTGGTTTCCAAAGCAGCAGCAGGAAATACTTCAAAGTTACTGCTCCCTCCTCCCCCCCCCCCTTTTATTTTTTTTGGCCTGTGAAACTTGTATGAACCACCAGCCTGATCAAAGCTGCCAGAAGTTGTTAGGAGATATGTCGACCTGGGCTTGCCTGTGTATGGTAACTTAGAGGTGCCTCCTCTTTGCAGAAGAAGCAGCAGGAGCTGCTCTAATGAACTGTCCGGCAGCTCCATCTTGCAGCGTATATACAACCAGGGGTGAGAAGAGGTTAATCCATACGGGAACTAGTTAGGAAAGCAAAGCGAAAATACCAAGGACTTGTATGACCAAAATTCAACTTGAAATCAAAAATGGTTGCTGACATTTTCTGTTTCTTTTCATGAAACTCTTCTTTCAGTCTGTTGCCTTTTGTGCCAGCTTGTAAGTTTTAAATACTTGAGCTGCAGTGCAGGAGTACGTATTATGTGCAATACAGAACATCATGTTGCCTGTAGCAAATTGACCTCCCATTCATTTTAAATACCTGTATCTTATTTCTGATGGAGATTAGATTCCTAATCTGAAGATTAAGCTCACTTTTATTTCAGCATAGGGATTTATTATGGTAATCTTTATCTGCTCATAAATGTAAAGAAGAAAAAGACGTTCACTATTAGACGTGTACATACCTGAAATCCTTATACTGTAATTGCAGCTGCTGTGATTTTCATCATTAAGCACATTTACCCCAGAGTTTTATGCTGTTTTTTTAAAAAAAATATATGTCAGTTTCCCTTTGCTATTGAAATGTGGGTTTTTTTTTCAACTCCCTGTTCAACTGCAAGCTAGGATGTCTCCTCTGCCTCAGCTGGGAATCTCTATTTTGTGTTGCTTATTATTGTATGTATGGGAAAGGGAATCATGAATATTGAAAATACTGTGGAAATCAGACACTGAGAGATATTTGCTGTTTCTTCAGGTCAGGCATTGCTCCACGCATATGTTTAAATATGTGGAAGCTAATTTCCCACTGGAAGTGAGGTGTGGCCCTAATTAAATGACAAAACAAGAAAACCCCACAAGCACACAGGAGTCTATGAGACTCTTCCTGTTCCATGTGAAAAGAGGTGTTAATCAGTGTTATAATTAATAAATATCTATAATGACATTTCAGCTAGGTTAAATGAAAACAAAAATTAAAACAGGTATTCAGGAGACTAAAATACATACCTTAAAGTTCATCAGAGCATTTATTTTTAAGCATAGACTGAACACCTAAATAAAATCAATATGATTGACACAAAATTAGGGCTTATTTTGTATGGCAATGCTCTTTTGAATGCTGTCTTTGAATCTGGTAAGTCCTTTTTCCCTGGGGTACCAGGATTTTAGGTTCTATTTCTAGTATTCAAATCTATATTTTTTACATGACTACTTATGCTTGGTTAAACTGTTAATTAGTAGCATTCATCAGGATATTTGTAGACATACTTTCCCATCAGACACTTGTGTAATATGTGATATCAGTGAGGAAAATTTGGCTTCCTTGTACCATTTGTACATGTGGATGGGAAGATGGTTAACAAGGGGCAAAGGAGATGTGGAAGAAGAAACTGGGAAAAAAAAAAAAAAAAAAATTATTCTGCAGTTCCAGGGCTTAATTAGGTATTCTGTATCCCTCCTGAATGCTGAATTTGATCTTTTCATTTTCACAGATTGCAGACCTTTCATTCTCACCTAAGATCTATTTAAAATTGACACTAAGGGAAAATATTTGAATTTTTTTTATCCTTGTTTGGAGCAAACATTTGTAGGAGTCATATCCTCATGACTCCTTGGTTCCTTTAGTGTATTTAGTATATTTTTAGTGTGCATATCTGAATCATTTACTACCACTGCAGTCCAACTTCCAACTTGCTCAGTTGTAAGTCAGAGATGAATCCTTATCTGCATTTACTGTAGATCTTCCAGAGTATATTTTAACGCTTTCTGATTCTTCCCAGAAGACCTACCACCTACCATGCTGTCCTTGGTAACATAGTACCTGTGTTATTCTGCAGGAATGCAGACCTGATACAAAATCATAGAATCATAGAACAATAGAATGGTTTGGATTGGAGTGGACCTTAAAAATAACCTATTTCCAACCCCCTGCCATGGGCAGGGATACCTTCCACAAGACCAAGTTGCTCAAAGCCCCATCCAACTTGGCCTTGAACACTTTCAGGGGTGGGGCATCCATAACTTCTCTGGACAGCCTATGCAAGTGTCTCACCACCCTCATAGTGAAGAGCTTCTTCCTTAATATATGTCTGATGTAAATCTACCTTCTTTCAACTGAAAGCCATTCCCCCTTGTTCTATCACTATATACCCTCTAAGAAGTTCCTCCCCAGCTTTCTTGTAAACCTCATTTAGGTACTGGTAGCTGCTCTAAAATTTCCCTGTAGCCTTCTCTTCTCCAGACTGAGCAACTCCAACTCTCAACACCCCCAAATCCTTCTCCTCAGGGCTGCTGTCAAACCATTTTCTACCCAGCCTGTGTTTGTGCTTGGGATTGCCCTGACCAAGGTACAGGACCATGAATTTGGCCTTGTTGAACTTAATGAGTTTCACACTTGCCTACCTCTGAAGCCTGTCAAGGTCTGTCTGTATGGCATTCCTTCCCTCCAGCATGTCAACCACACCACACAGCTTAGTGTCATCAGCAAACTTGCTGAGGGTGCACCCAGTCCCACTGTCCATGTTGCTAAGAAAGATGTTGAACAGCACTGGTCCCAACTCCAACCCCTGAGGGACAGGACTTGGACTTTAAATTGCACGTGCGTGAGTACCTTCCTGAACTGGGATGAGGATATTTGTGTTTGTGGTTTAACAAGAGTTAAGTTGAGCTGAATTAGTGTCATTTCCCTTCCTACATCTCTGAAGGTTCTGTATCATAACTTTTACACACTTCGTATTGTCACAATCCATTCTACAAGAGAATAATAGATTTTCAGTTAGTTGATACTTAAGAGCTTTGCCAAGTAATGCTTTTGCTTTCAGAATTAGTGGGGATGAGGAGCATTCCCTTAAATATATTTCCTTCCCAACCTATCAAAATTAGGGTTATTTATTACTTGAAGAATACCCAACAAAATCATGTTAAAGCTAAACCAAAAGAATCCTATAAATTATCATTAGGAAGTTTTGGATTTCTGTCTTAAAAAAGTTTCTTTAGTAAATAGTAGGTGTGCAGAGAAACTACTTAACCATGTCCATCTCTCTTCCAAGTCACCATGCACATGTAGAATAGATAATTCAATGTTGTGACTGACCTGAATTTACTAGACATCTTGGTTTTAATTTAGAGGAATCAAGTTGTGTATTTCTCGTGCACTGGTTAAAATTAAAGCAGGAAATCATACTGACACATGAAGTGAATGGGAATGGAATGCAGAGTTACTCAGTGATTTAATACTTTGCCCTAAATATGCTAGATGTATAACTCTATAGAAATTTTAGTTCTTCACTACCATAAAACAGTGATTTTCTTAAGCGATGTATCTTCAGTAGTTCTACAGTATTTTGATTCATAAAAGTTGAGTAGATTGGAAGGGGCTTAAAAAATACATTTTAGTAGACTTTTTGACAGATGTGATTTAAAAGCTTAGAGAAATCAATGCACCCGTCACTTTTAATTTCAGAAAGCTTTCCATCTATTAACTTTATTTTGCCAGAGCCTTCTAATGAAAAAGTTCCAGCATCTAATTTAATTTCGTTTTCTTTGAGATTGCCAAAAAAGCAATTAAGTTTTAAAGCTTCCAACTATTAAGGTGTGCTTCAGAAAGTAGTCTCTTCATCTTGTATACCATTAAGTTTTATCATATGCTTGTCATACCTTAGGAACATCTTTATATCCTTGAAGAAATGTGGCAGTGAAATGCAGTCTTTGCTTGTATTGTCTGTAGCACCAGGTAGGGTTTACAAATACAAATGTTTGTGTGCTTGGGTTAATTCTTATCCATTATTAGATTGCATCTCTCTGGAGCTTTAAGTACATCTGTGCCTGGCAAGCTTGTGTTATCACCAGTGCATATGGGGACCTTGTGTCAGTCTTCCAACAAAGATATATAGCCTCGTGTAGAAGCAAGATTGGATACGCTTGTATTTCAGCCTCTAAATCAATTTCTGGGACCTTTGCTACAGATGTTGGAAGCTGAAGGTCTGTAAAACAGTATACTGTAATATGAACTGCAACAGAAGAATAAGCATGAGAAGGAATTAGCCATATGGCAATAGATAGCAAGTGCAGTAGAGCCTGTGGAGAAGCAAATCCTCACACCTTCTCAGCTCTCTGTGTAAATATTGTTTAAATTCAATCACCTCAGAGCTCTGAGCTGGTCCTGTTCTCAGAGGTGATCTGTTCTTACTCAACTAAAAGAGTGAGTACAGTTTCATGAGTTTACTCTTCCAAGATACATTGTCCTAGGATTTTTGTGCTGGTGAAACTCTCACTGAAATCTGTACAAGTATGAATGGATTTACACAGACTGTTTTAGCAGAAAGCCTGGCTATGTTGTGCTGAGATTTTGTTTTTCCTTTTAATGACTATTTTTCATATGAGTGCATGACATGTGATGTTATATTTAGCCTTATTTCTTAAGCACCAGGGTTTTGTTTGTTGGTTTTTTACATTTACTCTTTAACCAAAATGCAATCACCATTAAGTGTTTTGTGGTACATTTCAAAATTAGCCCTCAAGAAATAGGGAAGCTTGTTTTTTTTTGTTTTGGGATTTTTTTAATAAATTTAATAGCTCTTTCTTCTCATTACCATAACTGTGCTCAGCCTCAGTAACTCAAGAGGTTACCTTGACCTCTCTGTCCTCTGTTTACTCATCCAAAGTGTATAATAGCTTGTGAATGGAGACATCAGTGTCATCCTTAGTCACCCTAGGTATGCTGCTTTCATTTGATTGAAATTACTTAACCGATATCTATCCCATTCAACTTTCTTTGTGCCCCAGAATTACAAAACAAAGCACACAACCTCAGTCCCAAATTAAAAAAATACCTCATACAACAAAAAGACACTCCCCTCCACCACACATGATTACTTTTTTCCTAGTTACTAGGGTTTCTCAGTAGGGTTTTCTGGATATTTACTTGTATAAAAGCTCCATCAGCTACTTAGAAGAGCCTGGAGAATGGTTGAAGGGAAAGAATTTTGCATGGAAGCAATTTGGAGAAAAGACTTGAAAACCTACAGATAGAGGGAAAAGTCTGAAGGAAGGAGTGGATATGAGTTTTTAAAATGTAATTAATAGCAGCCATTTTTTGATGGTGTCAGTGGAAAAGTACAGTCCTGGAAAAGAAAATCTGAGCTTTTTGGACTTGGACCTCAAAAACACATCTGAATGAAAATTATCACTACTGCAAGCAGCTGAACTTTGAGAGGAAAAAAAGGGGATATAGATGTGGTAGAAGTAGAAATACAATTTAAGCTTTTCTTTAAATAATATTAAATTGAGCTTTGCACAGATTATTTTATGGATGAGTTTTCCTAGAACTTTTAAATGTAATTTACATACTGCTATTGTGGCAATAGCATCCAGCCAAAATTGTAATGTGCAATGGAGTTTTGCACAGTCTTGCACTTGGAGCACTTTGATCCAGTTCTTTATTGTAGGTCATTCTTTTTATTTTGCTGTTGGTGAAGAAATTGATTATGATCAGCTTGTTTTGGAATTGACCAGTTTCCCTTTTGTTGCTTATGTGCATTTTTACAATTTTTATAAGGATTTCCTGTTCTAAATAGCCCCTGTGTCCAGCTAGGGTACACTGTTCTTGTAAAGAGCAGTTGTGTTGCCTCTGCTGTATTCTGAGCTCCTTTAGAATAGGAAGCCGTTTCTTGAAATTCTGATTCTTTGCATGGCACTGAGAAGGGAGAGGTTGTGGTGAAAGGATATTGGGGGAAGTAGCTGAAACAGCCACATAAAGGCAAGGCAGGCTGAAGAAGAAAAGGAATCTTGGAGCCCTTGAACAGAACCTCGAGACTCAGGATTTCTGCAATGTTCAACTAGACTATTAAAGTAATTTAATCATTGTGAGTGGGAAGTTTTACTTCCAGAATACTTGAATGCTCATATCAGTATTTGCCCTGAAGTTTCTCAACATTTTCTTTTCCTTCTTCTCCTAAAAGCCTTAAATTGACTCTCATTAATCAGCATATAAGCAACACCCAATAAATAGAATAAAAAAAAATGTGGTCTGAAAAACTATCCAGTTATTTAAATAATTCAGCTTGTTCTTACTGTTTTGTACCTTATTGTCAGTGGAGTATGATATGAATGCGCATGTTTTTATCATCCTTTCCATGATTAGTTTACTCATACAGCAGCTTAAAGTCCCAGTTCTTTGGGCCAGAAAGCCAATGGTGTAAGGCACTCTACAAATAGAGTAAAAAACACACAACCAACCAGCACCCTATAAAACAAAACAAAGTGATTCCGTGAAAAATATTACTGCACAAGAAATGACAGATGGTTATAAGCAGATGGGTGAAGCCCAGGAAAACAATGATATAATATTGGTCAAACTGATAAGCAGTAATTATGATGGTAGCTTAGCTCTTGTCAATTTTTTTTAATCATCCATGGTAATCCTTTTATAATCTGCTTTGGTTTCTTTTGCCATTCTTAGCGTACTTTTTGGCAGTGAGAGGCAAGAACCTCAAAGCCTGAAGCATCAGTGCTTCACATACATTATGTGACTGCACACATATTGTACAAAGCTAAGACTGTACTATAAATCTGTCTTGTTAAGCAATCAGCCTGTCTCAAGAGACAATCCCCAAATTGCATCATTCAATTCAAGTGAAGGAAGACTGAGCACAGTGACATTCAGCTTCAATGATCTGCAAGATCATTTCTAGTTTATTCTCCAAATTTTGCCTGTTCCTTGACAAACTGTTCAAGCTTAGTTTTACTGTCAGGAAACACTTGGAGTACTTGGCTTATTATTGGACTAACAGTTTGGAGCTATACTTGATGAAAAATGTCTGCTACCAGGGGTGTAATTATTACTTGCCTGTAATGGAACAGCAGGTATGCATAATGGGGCTGGATCAGGAACTTGCTCTACTCTGTTTTGAGCAAAGAGAGAAATTGCCATGGTTTGCTGAGTGATATTTAAGAAGAGAATATACAGGGTTATAGACTGTGGAGTAAAACTAGACAATGTACCTGACAACCTTTTAGTCAATTCCTAAAAGTGCTTATGGTTTCAATGCCAAAGCAGGTGAAACAATATTAAATATTAAAGTTCCATTGACAGCTGCAAACTTCTGCTAAAAATTAAGTTTTGTTAGAGAGAAAAGTAGCGATAGATTTTTCGGATACTGTTGAAGAGGTCTTTTGGAAAGTTAAATAAGAATGCCATCTCATCTATTCTTAATGTGAGCTGATCCCCCAACGAAGTCAAATGGATGTTTCAGCCATGCATATGTTGAGCGTGTAACGTACCAGAAGAAGTGAGTTACCTGGCAGCATCTTGCTTTATCCCTTTTAAGTTTTTAATTCGAAGTGCATTTTCAAGTCTACCAAATGTAATAATTGATTAAAAATTAATCACCATGTAGCCTATCCAGAAACTGATAGAATTAAAATAGCAGAATCTTCAGTCTTTCCTCACAAAAAAGTGGTCTTCTGTGGCCTTGTATGAAATAATAATACATAAAGGTTAAAGCTGTTTTCTGTTTTGCCTTCAATACCAACATGGTTAAATAAAAAGGAAGGGGAAATGCATGAACAAAACCCATATATGCTTTACAAGTTATTGGCTGGACTACGTTATGATTTTTTAAGCATTAAATGCTAGATATATGTATGGTCAAAAATCATCTCCCACTCTGCAAACTCCAAGCTGGGTTGTAGGTCAATGTGATACCCATGCACTTCACAGCTGTGCTGATATCTTTAGGCACTGTTAGGGGAATGGTACTGCTATTAGAAACGAATGACAAGCAGCAGTTAGTGAATGTCGTTCAATACCTTCCTTAAGCTTGACCAGTTTGAGACACCTTAGGGATAAAGACTTAGCAAGTTTTTCTTTGTGGGGGGAGTGGGGTGATCTTAAGAACTTCAAGTTTTTCTTTCAAGGATCTTCTTCTAACAAAAGGATTACATTGAAGCCCAATTTGAAGTAATATTGCAATTCTCTCTCTTTGAAATTGTGGGTGGTCCTTTCCTCTTTAGGAGCTACAACGTGTAATTATTTCCTTTTTTTTTTTTTTTTTTTTTGGTACTCCTTAGCAAAAGGGAATTACATATTAATTTAGTGGAACAGACTAACAAAGGCTGCTTTCCTTTTCAAAAATTATTTCTGAGACTCCACTAAAATACATGTGTGGTCCTAATACTCCTATTTTATTTCACAATTAGCACTTGCTACACTATGACACTCTAGCACAACAAAGAATAAATTGTAAGTTGTCTTAAGCAATTATTTTCAAATGGTACCAGAGTATACAAATTGATTTAAGTGCACTTTTGGAGGCATTGTAGAGTAGAATTGATTTTGCAGCCCATAGTTAACTTTTATGCCAAGACTGAAACTGGAGAGTTTGACTTATTCCAAACCCAAAATGTAATAATTTTAAAAAGTAAGAGGCCTAGTGCTTGCACCATATGCTATCGTCATTCTGCAGAAATTACCAATTACTGATACCTGAAATTATAAACAAGTCAACATCATATTATAACGGATATGAGGAATCAGGCTGTTTCTCTCACAAAAAGAGATTAGCATTAATTGTCACCATTTAAATTTTTGCTGTTACATATGAAATGTTAAAGTTGAAGATCCTCTGAAGGTTACCAGGCTACCAGTACTTCTGTTATGTAGTGTGGTAGCTTTTCTGTTTTTATGTTCTATACTGTATGTAGGAATGATCTCCACCTCTGCTGTAATAAATGAATAGATAAAATGGATTAAAATATGTGCTGCTCAAATAATACAAATAATAATACAAATAATAATACACCAAAAAAGTATAATAAGTGAATTTTGATTCAGTTGCAGATTTGTAAACGGATAGCATTTTAAAAACATGAAGCTTTAAGAATGAAAAAATCTTCAGTGATATCATTAAAAGTATAATTTAAAAAGTGAGGGATGAAAGTGAGCAGAAAAATTCAGTCTGAATATTCTTAGAGAAGAGGAAGATTCATTCCTTACCATAGGCATTACTGTGACTCACACAATTATGACCATATTGTAGTGATTGCTCTATGTTGTTAATGACTAAATACTCACTTGGGCCACGTAGCGCACCATGGCATAGGAAGTGATCCTACTTTAGCATGAGAATAGATTATGTGTCGACTGTGTATAGCACTTGAATCTCTTGGGAGTCAACAGAGCAAGTGAAAATTAGTGATGCAGGGAGAACCTGCACTTCTGTGATCTAAATTTCTGTCATCTGCTTGTGCTCCTCAGCATGGTACTGGTGCATACTACTTTGGTTTCTCCATCAAAGTAGGTTAATAGTGCCTTTCTCAGACTTGAAATTTTATTCTTTTGTGGTTAGCTGGTAGAATCAGGATATAACCAGCAATACTGATTTACAGAGCAAACGCGAGAATTTATAACTCGTATTTTTGATCTTCAAAAGGAGATAAATATGTGCTTAGAGAAATTGGCTATGCTGGTAGTATTTGACTCCTTTTGTATCGGCATTATCAAGGGGAATGGCTGCATTGGATGTTTTACTGAAGAAAAGAAAAAAAAAATAAAACCCACCACAACAAAAAACTCATCCCGAAATTAACAAGAAGCTGAATTGTTTATTTAATAGTCAGAGAATAATGGCACAGCAGAGCTCTTCAGCTTGGGTTGTCAGGGTTGGTTTTATTTGATTTTTTGGGGGGGTGGGTTTTTGTTTTTCAGAACTGAAACTTTTCAGAGTTTAAATTGAAATATTATTTTTTTTTTAAACATTTCCTTATTCTGTCATAGTTGATCCACAGACCTGCCAAAATGCTGTGCTGTGCTAGAAGGACCTGAGAAGCCATTTGGGAATAAGATTATCTTCATAAATAAGTAGTGCAGTACTGCGCCTTGTTATATGGTAACTCTGTAAACCCAAACATATGTCAGTATTGTAACAATTAGCTGGATAAGCCTCATTTGACTGATGGTAAAACTACTTACTCATTTGTACATGTTAATATATTTTCTGAACATAGAATAAAAGCCTGTTGTGTTATATAGATTAAAACATTTATGTTTATTTAGTAAGCTCAGTATTATTAACCCTATTTCTACCATGATGGAATTCCAAATGCTTCAATAGTTTCCATTCACCTGAGCTAGTTTTAGAGGAACTGTCTCTCCAGCATACTCTCCCTGGATTTACACCGTAATGTAATACTTAAGTAGCATCTGTATTCATAAAGGCTTTGTCCTTTGTTTTGATTCTTGTTAGGTACTTCTGGAAACAGTTTTCATGCTTGCATACCTTATCCTAATACAATAAAACTAATGACTGGCAAAATGTGCTAATGTAACATTCAGAAAAGGTCTTAGATTAAATTCCTCATCATACTGGAACTCACTAATTTGAGAGAATGATTGAGCAATGATGAATGTTCACGACCAGTAAAAAAAAATCAGATCAAAAGTTTTCCATGGTAACGCAAACCATCTAATACATAGTAGAAATATATGTTTATTATTCAAACTTTGAAAGTGGAAAAAAATCATTTTAGGAGTAAAATACAAATCAGCGATCCAGCAAAACACACAAAAAAACCCACCAAATGTTTTTGCCATTTCAGTCTGTCTTCTTTGTATCGGAGAGCCCACTGCCACAACAGCTTTTGCAAACAGGCAGCTGCCAGCAGTAATGATAATATGAAATAATCTCTTTCCATCCTTCTTTTAAGACGTATCGAGATACAGTTGAAACGTGGGGCTTTGGCTCACTGTCATGTTGTAGCATGTTTTCACCTTTCAGGAGCTCAGATTTTAAGGCTGGTGTTTTCAGCGCCTCCCATTGAGGCGGAGTACTCAATTTTCTGTAACATCATCCTGTTATTCTATCCAGTTCTGTAACATCAAAGCCAGGGAAATAAATAATAGCTTTTGCAAACCTAGGTCTTGTTCTGGAATAGGCTTGAAGTTTTAGATGGCATGCCTCATTAAGGTGACTGTGGCTAGAGAGATGTCTCAGGCCATGCAAGACCTGATAGACATCTTAATAAAGTCTGGAATCCAGTGAGTAGCCTGTGCTGGAGCACATTTCACAGGCTCTCATAGCTCCCTGGTAAACAAGTAGTGTCTGTCTTCTATGATTTCTATGATTCATTCTGTGATTCTCTGATTCTCGCTGCTATAGAATCATAGAATAGTTAGGGTTGGAAAGGACCTGAAGATCATCTAGTTCCAAACCCCCCTGCCATGGGCAGGGACACCTCCCATTAAACCATGCCACCCAAGGCTCTGTTCAACCTGGCCTTGAACACTTCCAGCGAAGGAGCATACACATCTTCCCTGGGCAGCCCATTGGAGTGCTTCACCAACCTTCCTTATATCCAATCTAAACTTCCCCTGTTTATGTTTGAACACGTTACACCTTGTCCTATCACTACAGTCCCTAACGAAGAGTCCCTCCCCAGCATCCCTATAGCCCCCCTTCAGATACTGTAAGGCTGCTATGAGGTCTCCACGCAGCCTTCTCTTCTC